>JAHBCN010006942.1:0-46079 GCA_019359885.1 Listronotus oregonensis
TAATTACTTTAATTTTAAGTGTCGCTGAAAAATTACCTTACGAACTTATACCGGGTGGTGCAACGCCAGACTGGCCATATGAAATTCCATGTAAATTTTGATACATTGAAATATTGGCACCCCTATTGAATTTACAACAAAATTGTATTAGACTATTTTGAAGACGTTGATAAGGTTAGCTCACATTCTAAATTTCTTTTTTTTTCTGATGAGGCAATTAAAAGTTATTAAAGAAAAACTATTTGTAAAATCGTTGCATACCTGCTACATACCTTAATGAATCCACCAGTAATATGTGTAATGTCTAGTCAACTGTTTAATTGACGTTTTACTTTGTATTGGTTATTTTAAAATGTTTTACAGTATTGAAGAGAAAATATTAATGGTTACAATACGTTTTTTCCTGACAGACACATTCCAAGTAAGACAATAGTTCAAAATATCGTTCAGAAGTTTAAGACAAAAGGTTCTGTTATTAATAAATGCTACTGCTTAGAGCAAAATAATAATGTACTTGATGGAAGAGCTCAAAAAAATAATGCCAATTTAGATGTTTTACTTCATGTAGAAGAAAATAAAGGAATTAGCACCAGGTTTCTTGGCAAAGTTGTAGGAAAGGATCACATCACAGTACTAAGCAAATTAAAGAAATATAAATATCATCCGTACAAATATCAAAGACAAAAGGAATTAAGGGAAGGCGATGAGATCCGAAGAGCAGATTTTTGTTTTGAAGTTATGGAAATGGCGAATAACGATAGGCAATTCTTACGCAATATTTGTTTTAGTGACGAATGCACCTTCACATTAAACAATGAGCCAAACGTTCAAAACATCAGATACTGGAGCAAAGAAAATGAACACAGATTTGTATCTACAAGGACTCAATACCCTTAAAATGTAAACGTTTGGGCGGGTATATTTGGACATCGGATTATTGGACCTTTTTTCTTGAATCACAATTTGGAACAGAAACTTTTTTAGTACTATTACAAAATCAAGTGAGGCCGGCATTGGAAGAAGTTGCACCTGACAATCAAGACATTTGGTTTCAAATGGATAGTTGTCCTGCACACAATTCACGAGAAGTAAGGGAATATGCTCAAAATGTTTTCAATGGACTCACTATAGGACCAAATTACACCATAAATTGGCCAGCTAGGTCTCCTGATCTTTCGCCAAATGACTTCTTTCTTTGGGGTCATATCAAAATTGTTATTTATACAAATTTTTGTTACCAAAATTTAGAAGAATTAAAAGTTTCAGTTTCATCGGCATTTCAACTTCATAATGTAAGAACTAAATTTTATAACCGTTTAGGATATTGCTTAGCAGTAAACGGAGGTCTGTTGGAGCATCTAATTAAAAAACATTAGCTTTTAGTTTCAATGTGTTCTATTAAAACGTATTTTTAGATAGTTTTTAAGTGTGTTTTTACCTTCCTATAAAATTGTTTAATTATGTAAAAATCTCATTATGTAGTTCAATGTAATTACTTGTATTTATTAAATAATTACAACCATTATTTTCTCTTCAATACTGTAAAACATGTTGAAATAACTAATACAAAGTAAAACGTGAATTAAAAAGTTGACAAGACATTTTATTTATTAGTGGTGGATTCATTACGGTATGTAACAGATATGCAACGATTTTACAAATAGTTTTTCCTAAATAACCTTTAATTGCCTTATCAGAAAAAAACGAAATTTAAAATGTAAGCTTATCTTATCAACGTCTTCAAAATAATCTAATACAATTTTGTTGTAATTTTAATAAGGGAGCCAATATTTCAATGTATCAATTTTTTTTTTTAATTTCCTATGGCCAGTCTGGCGATGCACCACCCGGTATACTAGTTTTTTTGTTAGAGTGTAAAAACTGTTAATGTTACATTGTTATAATTTAAAAATTTGTAACGCCATTAATATTCTATCTTGTTACATATTTATGTTCATAAAATCCAAGAAATCTTTAGGGCGCTTATTTAAAAGTTTTGGAGATTAGATTTTCGTTTTACGATTTAATGGGGGTTTTGCCAAAGACTCTTTCTTATATTGAACGCAATATTAGCTAGAATTCTTTTGATATCATATATAAAAACACTACGAAAATCTTTCCTTTTTTTATCCTAAGAATTTTCTCTTTTCGCAAGAGGGATTATTTTAAGTATATTAAATTCATTGATTATACAGCTCATTTTTGGAAAAGAAAAATAAATCCAATGGGCTGTCTGCACAGAATAAAAACTGTATTTTGGAGTTTCTCACAAAAGCTTTTCCAATAAAAGAAATGCAAGATACTTCGGAACAATAAAAAATATGTAATAATTAATAACTTTTGTATAGCTGTATATACCATATTTTGTTTTTGAAATATGGCGGTTTAATTTGGGGCTTGTAAATCTAGATAGATTTCGGGATCCCGGTCGCAAACCGGGATCCCTGTTTGAAAATACCGGGCAAATAAATAATATCTAAGGGTATTAATTTCACAAATAATATCTATTGGTATTAATTTCACAAAAACCAAGATTTTCAGTATTTTCGGAATTTGGTAAAAATAACAAACTTATGGAAATTGGCTTCTAGTCAAATCGGCTAAAATTGTAGTATGTTATACTTCATGCCATTCTTATCAAATGTCTTCATGGGCACAGAGTCCGGAAATGCCCACATTCAGAGATAAAGAGTCGCATACCATTTTAAGAAATAAATACAAATGCTGACTTTTCCTACCTAAAAAATAATTTCATAACAAATTTAAAGGACTTCTTATCGTTTCCAAGATTAATTATAAATATTGTTACTGCGCTTACAAATAATCTTTTTTAGAACTATTGAAATTACATCCCTTGGGGCGTTAAAATGGGTTTGAAAGTTTTATAAAAAAAACGTTATTTTTGAAGCTAATATAGAAGTTGACAATTAGGCTTCTGATTACCCAAAAAATGGGACACGTCAGCTAATAAGAAAGGATATTGGGTAGAATGAGGAGGGTCAAAGTTTGTAAGGGACCGCATTTACATTACAAAATAATAACAAAAGAAATACAATAAAACAAAAATTGCTCATTCGCACGACGCGCGCTACCTCTTGTAGTGTCTGACGAAAGACGAAGCGCGGGGAGCGTGATGTAATGTGACGTTAAAACAGATTTTTTGTAATCGTAATCAATAGCCTTTATTTTGGGTGCAGTTTCCTAAAATCCTTTTTTTGGCTGGCGTCTTCTATTTTCTGGGTAATCAGAAACCTAATTACCAACTTCCACGGAATGTAATTCCAAAAATGTTAAAACAGATCATTTTTAATCGTAATCAATAGCCTACATACCACTTTTCATTATGTCCAGAAATGACAAAGTTTGATCTAAACTTTTACCCTCCATTCTACCCCTTGGGGCCGAAAGTTTGTTAATTTTATATAGGTAGTTTTAAACACAGTGAAAATATTTATAATTAATTATGGAAACGATAGAACTTTTTTATAGTTGTTAGATAATCATTTCTTAGGGAGGAAACGTCTACATTTGCATCGGTTCCTTAAAATGATTTGCGACTCTGTATCTCTAAATGTGGGTTTTTCCAGACTTGTGCCCATGGAGTCATTTAATCAGAATGGCATGAAGTATAACATACTACACTTTCAGCCGATTTGACCGGGAACAAATTTCCATAAGCTTAGTGCGGGGTCCGTTTAATTAGTTGTATTACTAATTTCATTTGTGTGAATAAATTGTAAATGAATAATTAAAAACGTAAATGATAGGCCGTCGATCTTCACCTAACCACAACTAACCAATATCAGCACTCGGAGCGGGAGAGAAAGGTTATGTTATGAGAAGTACTCGAAGTCCCGTATTCACACGACGATAGCCGATGTTTTCGTAGATGACTATTTGGATTTTGATCTCAAAAGTTTTAGTCCCGCTGCACACTTGCGGCTTTTTACCGTTCGCTGCGGCGCCGAGATTAAGGTCTAAAGTACTAACAGGTAAATTAAGTAATGTACACTTGTGTCCGGTCCCGTTGCGCCGTCGTGCGGCGTTGTGCGGGCCCGTCGCGGTTGTTTTAAACCGTCGTTTTCCATGTAACCGCAGCAAAAACGCAAGTATGTGTGCAGGCAAATTCGCGGCGCCGCAGCGGAGCCGGACGGTAAAAAGCCGCTAGTGTGCAGCGGGCATAGACATAACTACTGGCGGCAGCCTTGCCGCTTGGTCGGTGAACAAGAGTACAAAAGAAAAGGAAAACATGGGTATAACCTTTCTCTCTCGCTGCGTCTGCTTATATTGGTTGGCCGAAGGTCGTCGGGCCGCCGACCTCCGGCAGAAAAGAACGGGTATACCCCTGTCTTTTTTCCCTTTCGCACTTTTGTTTACATGGCCTAGCGACAAGGCTGCCTCCAGTAAGTATATTTTAAAGGTTCTACACTTTTTTATTATTAACAGGAAAAATGCTGCGTAAACTTTTATTTTAATTAAAAATTGTGGTATCTAAAAAAGAATATTTTATGTTATTTTTCTAAAATCATTTAACTAACCACTGAATTGTCATAAAAAGTCGATACGTAATGACTCATTAAACGTACAACTTTTTTAAATAATATAATATAATAAAAATAAAACCTTTAAAAATGTAAAAATATTTAATGTTATAAACCTTTAAAAATTAAAAAAGTTTATATAAAGCGAAACCTTTGGGAAATTAAAAATTTATATTTTAAATAAAATTTTTTTGTTAAAAAAAATTTTTAGAAATTTTAAAAACCAATTTAAAGTGATACTTCGTATAATAGGTAAAGACTAGCCGTAAGTCATTATCCTTAAATAAGTCTTTTAGGTTAAGTTTTTTAAAACCAAAATGAACTTCCTTAACTATCTCGGTTAAATCCATTACTAGTTACATGGGTTCCACCAGATATAAATTCACATGCACAAAATGTGTTACAAAATATTTTTTTGCTTGACACTAAAATAGAAAAAATTAAGAAAATTAGGTTCTTTATTTTAAAGTAAACAAGACAAAACTATAAGAAACAAAAGAAATAAATAACACTGGAAAGCAAAAAAAAAACTAAAAAAACGTATAAATTTTCACAAAAATACCTAGTCTCATTGTTTTGTAAATTTTCATTTATTGGTGGTGTCAAGAAACTATATTAAGAAATTTCAGTTCTTAAGTCTAAAGAATTAAACACGTAATTTAAAAACTTCGTCACTTTATGAAAAAGAACTTAACACAAGCAATTAAATAACTACCCCGATAAGCGGTTTAGACCGTCAGACTCAGCCCCATTTTAGATAAAAATAAGGAAACTAATTCCTCACCTTTTCAAAAATCCTTCTCCTGCTTACCGACGAGCTCAAAGGACTTACAGATCCCTTCCCAGTCCAGCAGGACATGTGCCAATCTTGTTACTTTGTTTTATCTAAAACACCCACGGTACATTAGCACTTAAGCTCTTAGCCTTTATGGATGTCTTAAGATGAAAAAACCCTTTATAATTAGAATATGGTTCGTTTTATACAGGGTGTCCCAGAATATGTGGGTAATCTCTCAGAGTCTAATAGAAAACCCAAAAATATTGTGACAAGTGCCTATTAACTTTTTTCCCACGAGCTTTTCCTACGGAGATACAGGTACATAACGGACGACCCTGAAAATAGTTTTTTTGTAAATACTTTTTAAAATACTGGGCAAAATTTAATATTTTTTAAATATAATGATTACCAGATAAGTCTTCTTAAAATGAACTCATTAAATCATATTTGGCTTATTTAGTTCGCCAGGGACGCACTAGCTCTGACACAATAATAGCAATTTTTTTAACTCCCCGTATGATAAAGGCTCAAAAATATTATTTTTGAATAGCTTTAACCTTAAACTAAAAAAAAATATACTTGATTGATATCGATGATATCAACTATTTACGAGAAATAAAAGATCATGTTTGGTATTTTTTTTACATTATACAGGGTGTTTTCTAATTGTACGTCAATAAATCAGGGGGCAATCTTTGGGTTTATTTTAAGAAAAAAACTTTATAAAAATGTATGTTCTAAACTTCTTAACTTTTGAGATACAGGGTGGTTAAATTTTAAAAAATAAATAATTTATTATTA
Source organism: Listronotus oregonensis (assembly GCA_019359885.1). Lineage (NCBI taxonomy): Eukaryota > Metazoa > Arthropoda > Insecta > Coleoptera > Curculionidae > Listronotus > Listronotus oregonensis. The sequence goes on from JAHBCN010006942.1 coordinate 6,121, forward strand.
ATATATGTAATACCGCTTTAGATATTTTAATAAAATTGGGCATAAATCTACTATGTTTCAAGAAGCATTTTTTTAGTGTACCACATTTTTTTTTATTTGCCAAATAGGCAGGTCAAATTCTGTACGAACGCCACTGGTGGAAATAAAAAAAAATGTGGTACATTAAAAAATGCTTGTTGATACATAGTACATTAAAATATCTAAAGTGGTATTGCAAATATAAATAATAAATTATTTATTTTTAAAAATTTTACAACCCCGTATCTTAAAAGGTAAGACGTTTACGACATACGTTCATATAAAGTTTTCTTCTTAAAATGGACGCAAAAATTGCTATCGTTAATATTGACGTACAATTAGAAAACACCCTGTATAATGTAAACAAATTACCAACCATGATATTTTATTTCTCGTAAACAGTTGATTTTATCGATGTCAATTAAGACTACTTTTTTTTTAGTTAAAGGTTTAAGCTATCCAAAAATAATATTGTTGAGCATTTATCATACAGGGTGTTAAAAAATTGCTATTATATAATGTCAGAGCTAGTCCGTCCCTGGCAAACTAAATAAGCCAAATATGATTTATGGGTTCATTTAAAAAAGACTTATCTAGTAACCATTATAATAAAAAAATAAATTACTGCTAGTTTTTTTAAATGTGAAAAAGTTTTGGTAAATAGAAAAGCCCAATATTTTAAACTTGGCACTTTTGGTAAATATCTAAATATAACATAACTTTTTTTAACACTTTATGAAAGTAGTACGAGCTAATGTGGTGACAAAGTATAGAATGTATTTTTGATGGCAACAAAAATGGTAGCAATTGCACGATTTGCAACCTATTAACGGCAGTAAGTATTTGAACCCTACAATTTTATGCCTGTCAGGACGCACTTTAAAATTTAATTCCCTACGCAGAATGTTTGAAAGATAATACTGCACATTTATAAATTTAACATTACCCTAATTATTTAAACAAGAAACTGCAGGTGACACATCTTTTATAGGTTGTTAAAGAACGATATCATGCCACCGCATCTGACACCATAATTGCCTCGACCGCAAATGCCACTACCGCAACTAACTACGTGACGCCACATTGTTTAAAAAATAAGTTATGACTAATAAAATTATAAATTTTATGGTAGCAAAATATATTTAAGGTATTTCTTTGTTAGAAAATTTTATTCTTCGTAAAAATTGTTGCATGATGACAAACTATATTGGATTTGGATGGTTTAATTAAAAGTAAAAGGATATACAGGTTAAGTCGAAAAAATTTAAAACTGTTTAGGAGTAAAGTACCCTTATTTCGAAAAATATAAAAAAACTTTAAGAAGAAAAGTTGTTTAGAGTTAATTTAGGCATACCAAGGCATGGCCTAAGATTAGAAGATTTCCATATAAACCAATGTGTAAGAAGTTAATATTTACTACCGCTTGTATCTTGACAAACAATTGACCAACTGTCAATTTCTATATATATATAAAAAAGCATCCCTATAAGTTGTTTTAAACCATGTTTTTAATAAGTTTTTTTAATTTAAACTTCGCGGAGATATTTAATTTGTTTTAAGCAAAAAAAAACTTTATAATAATCCAAACAATTGTTAAGACGCCCAGATGATCCGATTTTTATTTTAGACAAATCGTTTAAAAGCCTAAGATCTCTATTTAATCCAGTCACCGGGAAGGAAAATACCTCCGAATTCTTTATAACTGCATGAATCTTTTTAAAAATTTAGGATTAAGCTTTTTTTACCCTCCACTTTAAAAGTCACATACGCTCTATCTGCGGTTTTTGTTTTTAAGGGATGAAAAAAAAAATAAAAACCCGGATTAAATCATTGTTTTTATTTAAATCATGTTTATTTTTGTGCCTTTAATATTGTTACGTGTTCTTCAACATGAAAATTAATTATTCACCATTTTTAACCTTTTGAAACCCCTAAAAACTTTAAAAAAACTAATACTCTTAATAAAGATAACATAAAAAAATGTTTGCAGCTTAAAACATTTTAATTATGTATTTAAATAACAATATTAAGTAATATCCTGCTTATATAATAATTTTTATTAACTATTATAACTCTTAAAACCACCCCCTTTAATGAAAATAAATTAAAAAATATCCATAACGATTTAAAACATTCTTACGGCCGAGTAAAGATCGCGTTGTTAAATTTAGCAATGGACCTAGCAATTGTTAAAAGTTAACAACGGTTTAAAATGTTTAACAAAATGTCATTGTCAATGTTATTCAATGATTTTAGTAGGCAACCTGTCAAAATCTAACATCTTGTTAAACATTCTAAACCGTTGTTAACTTTTAACAATTGCTAAGTCCATTGCTAAATTTAACAACGCGATCATCACTCGGCCGGTAGTGTAATAATATTTTTTTACAAAAATTTATTTTTTGCTATAGAATATCTTTTTATGATAATTATAATAATTTTAGCCCTTTAAACCTTCCTCTTTTGCTAAAATAAATTTAAAAATATATTTTAGGATTTTAAACATTTTAAGTGTTAATTGTTTTCAAACAAAAAATTATTTCTTGGTGTAAAATATTTTCTTATCATTATTGCAGTATTTTATTCCCTAAAATCACCTATTAATTTTTGCTAAAATGTATTTAAAAATATATTTGACAATTTAAAACAGTGTGCATTCTTTTAAGAAAAAGATATTTTTTTACTTATTAAATAACTTTTTGTTATAATTCCAACGTTTTATAACCAACGTTATAAGTACCCCTTTCAACGTAAATAAATTTGAATATATTTTTAATGATTTGAAACATTTTTATTGTTAATTCTTTTTAAACAAAAATTTATTTCTTGCTGAAGAATAAGTTATATTAGGTTTAAAAACGTATAAATAAATAATATTTTAATGCATGATTGAAAGTATAAAAGAATGGTTGCTTTAATAACAATTTATACAAAAATAAAACAAAACAATTTATAAATTCATCGTCAGAATCATTATAATCCTGACAAATCCAATTCTTTCTTATCTACAATTTGAGGACAATTTTGGCAGACGCTGCCAGAGCTATTTCACATGTTGCATTGCAAAATAGGCCTACCTTCCGGCAGCCAGATGCTGATCCACAGCCTTTTGTGCAATTACAACAGTAACAGCAGTTCTTCCGGGCAGGCAAACTTTGCATTTTTATGGGTTTGATAGAGTCCCCAATTTCGGTTCATCCCCAATCCGTAATATTTAAGTTGATTTTTTCCACCCATATCTGAATTTGTAAATAAACTCTTTTGGTATGTTGATCCAGGGCACTTACAGTCAGAACAAAAGAGTCATATCTCATTTGTTAAAGCAACGCTAAGAAATTTTTGACTTTACTTATTTTACCTATCTGGGTATGTTCGGCAAGACCTTATAATACAATTATACTGTACCTCCCAGATTCTAAAATATCATCAAGTTCTGCAGTGCTTTTCCATTTAAATCAGACCGCTTTTCCAAAAGATCAATAATTTTTTCTTGCCTTTGTTGTAAAATGCTGATGTTGCATCACATCCAGTAAAACAATGATACACAACAAAAAAACACACACACACAACAAAACACACACACACACACACACACACACACATTTATGTATGTATACATATAGGCACATGTATATGAATATGTAATCATATAAATGCTCCAAGATAAATAATTTTGTGATATTTCAAAATTTATTTTAAAAATTGCCATTCGTTTTTTCACAATAACTTCGTTAATTTTAATGCTACAACATCCATCTAAAGGAAATTTAATGTGCTTTTGGACTATAATTATAAAAATACTCTAAAGTTCTACATATTTGAACAGTCAAGGGCCAAAGAGCCGGAGAGAGGTGCTCCATGCGCTATAAACAAACGTCAACCAGCTATATCTCCGTTATTTTTTAAGCTACAGCAAAAATTAAAAAAAACAAAATTGTTGGTACAAAAAAACCTACATTTTTGTATGTTATATTTTTTACGTATCTTTTACAGTTTTCGGGTTATTTATATATATTTTTTAATATTTACAAAACAAATATATATATTTTAATCATGTTTTTTCGAAACCTGGACATTAAATTGTTACATGTAAATTTCGATTTAAAAATATGTAACAATGTGTTCGAATGAATTCAGTTATTTTGCTACTCAGTTTATTTCACTATCGGCATAAAGTCCTAACAAAATAAAACACCTAATGCCTTAAAACTAACCTGGTTCTCCAAAGTGATTTTTCTTTACTCGATAGGGGTTCGAAGAATTCTTTTCAAGCACAATAGCGAAATTTGTATTAAGTATTCTAGCTCCCTCACACTTTTAATTGCTTGACACAACACCAAGGCATATTTATGTGGCCTGGCGTCCACCTAATTTAAAAATAAAAATAATAATAAACTAAATTAATTTAGAACTTTTTACCACTCAGACCTAAAAATTTACACTGTTTCTCATACCCGATAAGCCAGCCTTACGGCGAATTTTCAACAATTATATAAATCCATTTTCGTTGGAGTGTTATAGGTTGTTGCTGGTTTAATTTAATTAATCTGTACCATTGTTTTGGCCGGTTTGTTTATACATAACCCAAGGGTAGTAAACTTAACAAGGAGTGCTCGATTTTTACTATTTGTCCGCAGATATAGGTTATGTTTGGACGTCACCAGTTTGCCCATTTTGCCCAGAAGGTAGATTTATTTTATTAATTTTTGTTAAATATTCAACTTTTAAAAGCTATTTTAGATATGCACTTACTATTACAACTGTAATGTACAACATTTTAAAAAATTAAGACTTTATACTACTTGTAAACAAAACAAACAGGCAAACGGATTACGTCACAAATACCGAATTGACATTTAAATTGGTGTATATGGGCTTAAATGGGATCGAGCACTCCTTGTTAAGTTTATTACCCTTGACATAACCTGTCACGCTGTGTCAACCATGTGAGCAAGTGCAGTGTTGCCAGCTAGCTAGAATACCTACGTGGTTGGTAAATAATTTGTTTCATTAAATCTTATAACTTGAAAATCTTATAATTGAACCTTATTATGAAATAACCCTATGCGTCATCCGAGGTATTAACACATCTTTTACGTAGTTAGACCACCGATTAGGCCCATATAGTTACAAATAAGGGTCACTGACCCTGTCAAGAATAGGTTTGGCAACGGCTACGTTCTATGTCATAGGCACCCGTGTTGTCTAAGGCCGGATTTGAAGGCCAATACGCGAATGTTGGTTTTTCGGGATCCTGCGTTGTGCGTACCGGTCATACTTAATCAAAATTAAATATCGAATGTCATAACTATATAACCTTTTTAAGTAGCATTTGATCATTTGGGATGATGGATTATTGGGTAACGGATGCAATTGGAGGCTTGAAGTTGTTGGTTTGGCAAGTTTGGTGTACCTGGGTGACCTTACGTCGGCCATCTTGGGCAGACGTGGTCGGTACTGCCACCGAGTGCGGAATGGCTTAAGACATCGGTTGGTAGGGCGGCGATTTTACCTTAAGAGAACGAAGGGACTAAACGTCCTCTTTAACAAAAAGGCTCTGACCAGAGCAGGTGCTTTTAGCGTGTAGCGCCTTAAAGAGAAGTTTGAATTGAAAAATTCTCCCGAAAGGGGATTAACTCTTGTAGGCCTTATGTAAGTGGCTTGTCTAGTTAATGTGAGTTTTCACGAAGACGTGTTGGTTGGATTGCCTGGTTTTTTTGTGGAACGGTCTAGCTGCCACGTGGACGGAGAGTACTCCGAATTCTACGCTAATTGGGCTCCAGGGGAGGAGAAGAGCAATTTTGTCTGAAACCCTACCCATCTAAAAGGTAATAATTATATTGTGTTTTAAAGCCTACTTTCTTAGTTTAAGGGTAATTGTTGGTGGTTATAACACCAGTAAGTAATATATTGTAGTTTAGCAGTCAATCTGCGACATGGAGTGCTGTCAATTTTTTTTTTGTAACACATTTTCCATTCTTTTTATTGCCGTTAATATTTTTTTATGAAATTCGTTTAGAGGCTATTTTATGTATATAAGGGGGATAATATTAAAAAGCCACATGGCATTTAAGGGGCTAAAATTAATAAATGTAAAAAAAATGCCTTGCAGCCGCCATTTTGTCGACAAGGCTTTGGGATTTTAATTTTCATTTTTTTGGTACCAAGTCGGTACCCAATGTACTAAAAGAGTGTAAGAAGTTGTTCTCTTTTAGGGTTTTTATTTTCCACTTCTGGATTTCTCTTTTTTCCACTACTGGATTTATTTCTATATCTACCCGAGGGGTACGGGCCATTATGGTTCGTGGGGTCCCACTGGTTGTGAGCTGCGTCACGACGCCCTGGTGATTTGGTCCCAGGCCGCCATGGATTTGTGGCGTTAAATGTTTAGATAAGTCTTTTTTTTTATTATTGGGTGCATACGGGTTACTGCCCTGACTTTAAAATGATATTTTAAATGAACATCTGTTGCCGGAGTTGCAATGCCATTTGTTATGATTAGTGATGGGCCTGATCGCTTATGTTAAGAATCAAGTTATTCCGTTATGAATTATTGCAATGATCGGATTTTCATAATTTAAATTGTCTGAATAATCAAATGATAAAAATTGTTTTAATAATCAAATTACCAGTTAATTTTATTTTGAATTGTCCCATCACTAGTTATGTTTTTTTTGTCTCCATTTCTTCTTAGGTAACAGGTATGACCTAGCGTTGTTTTAATACTGCCATTTTTTCCTCTTTTTCTTTCAGCGTTTTATTTTGGTCAACTTGCTGCAATAATATTAATTTCCGATTGCAATTAGCAGTGGTTAAACAATTATGGTCATGCTTGTTGCAACATGTTTTCTTTATTCAATTTGAATGCTTAAAATAATCAGTTTACTTATAAAGTTCCTCAATTACTTTACATGAAACTATGTCTGTTTCTTTATTTTGCGGCATTGTCGACTTATTATTAGCGATTCATTTTTAATATTAGTGATAAATTAATGATACATATTGGTGTGTAATACTGCGTTCCCGTATACCATGGTACACGCGTACAAGGTTTACCTAATCTGATTTTTTTTGTTTTCTTTTTATTTTGTAACTTATTGACATTGAAACTTACTTTGATCCTGAAGTATTATGATATTTTGAAAATTTGTCGTGTTATACACTTGACTGTTTATTTAATACTTTTCTTTTATAAAGCGGTAGCCTAGCTTTCCCATATAAGGCACATGGAAGATTATAAGGTAATGGCTGACTTCTACTGACCTGCTATTGTGATGTACTGAATTTAAAAGGAAAAATAGAAAAATCTTTTCCGCGGTGTCAAAGCCTTGTTTAAATTACACCATCTGACCATTATTGGCTTATTTTTATGGGATACTTGCCTTGTATGGTTTAGTCTAGGTTATGTACGCTATACGCTCCATTGTAAATTTTATTTTCATCATATGGACCAATTTATGAATTAATGTTAATATCGAGTTATCATATTTTAAGAATTCTCATTATAAACCGTATTTTTTTGACATTTAAGGCTCGTTTCCACATGCAATGATTATTGGCGCCACAAGCATGCCAGTTTCCTGGCGCCATTAGTAGTGGCGCCAGTGGTGGTTTCCACGCACCCATTGTTTGCTGGCTTGGAAGTTTCAATAAAAATGGCGCCTGCTATAGTTTGTGCAAGTATTAATGTTACAGTGAAAATTGTAGCATTCCAAATGTTGAAAATATTAAAAGAAAAAACGCAGAGAAAGAAACGAAAGCACAGGTGGTGGGTCCGTCCATGGATATGTCGCAGAGAAATGATAGGGGCAAGTTATAGTTTACTAAAGGAATTAGCCACTGAAGACCCAGAAGCGTATGCGAACCATTTAAAAATGAATGAAAACCAATTCGAGTTTTTACTGGCACGTGTCGCCAATAAAATTCAAAAGTCAGATACTCACAATACCAGCTCGTGTAAAATTGCAAGTGGCATTAAGATTTCTCGCTTCAGGGGATTCATTTGCCTCTTTACAGTATATATATAGAATACCCAAAAGCAGTATTTCAAAATTTATTAGTGAAGTTCTAGACGCTATTTATGAAGCTTTGAAAGAATACATAAAGTAAGATATTTTATTTTTGTAAAATATTACGATTACAATAAGTAAATTTATCATCTTCAAGTGATGCTCCTTAGAGCTTCTTGTAGAATATCTGCACTTTCACTTTCAGAATAAAGCTCGGTATATTCTTGTTCTTCTAAAGATGATCGAGAGTTCCTGGTTCATTGGTAGGAAGTAGTAGGAGAAACATTACATGATGGATACACGTTCTTGATTGTATGCCTGTTCTTCACCATATGGAGAAGAAGTAGAAGCTGACGTTGAAGGAGGTGAAATGAATGGAGAATGTTGCTGTGGTATTGTTTGAATGTATAAATTTTTTTCTGTCCCACTCTTCTCTGTACCAAATAAGTTAGTATTTCGGACTGACTATCTAAGGCATCATTTATTGGAAGTTGTCTTAAATGAGCTGCAACGTTCTTCCAAATGCCTCAAATTCATTTGTTGCTTCTAATTTATCTACTTTTTGTACTATGTCTTGTAGTGTATTTACTGCTGCAGCAACATGTTGTACCTCACTAAATGCTTTTCTTTTAAAAGAACATTCATCCTTCTTAATATTGGTTCGCTTCTTAGTTGATCTTTTCTTGGAATTTATGATTGGCGCATCTGCGGATGTTGGGATATTCGGCTCGGCAGAAGCACTACCAACTGTATTCTCTTCTGATGCTAGATCCACCTGAGAATAGGAGTGATTCTCCTCACTGCTTTGCTCTCCTTCTTCTTCCCTGAAACGAAATATGTATTGTTATGAGTTTTTAAAATGTATTACGAAATATTTCATCACGTAAAGAAGTAGTGTTTCTGTCACTATGTCACACAAGTTTTTTTTTATTTCAGGTTCCTGCAACGGAAAATGAATGGAAAGAAATTGAACGTGGTTTCGCACAACGTTGGAATTTCCCTGGATGTGTTGGCGCGATTGACGGAAAGCATGTTATGATTAAGTGCCCTAAGAAAAGTGGCTCTATGTTTTACAACTATAAGGGAACTTTTAGCTCAATCCTGCTAGCTTTAGTTGACCATAATTATTGTTTCACTTATGTAGACGTGGGTGCTGCTGGAAGAGAATGGCGATTGAACAGAATACTGTTAATATGCCAAATAATTCTGTCATTGTAGGCGATGACGCCTTTCCATTAAAAACGTATTTGTTAAAGCCCTATTCTCGGTGTGGTGATTTAAGTTTTAAGCAGAAGATATTTAATTATCGCCTAAGCCGAGCTCGCCGCATATCAGAAAATGCTTTTGGTATATTAGTAGCGAAATTTCGATTATTCGAAAGACCCATTTCATTGTCACCCGAGAAAGTAGATAAAATTGTACTAGCATGTTGTGCTTTGCATAACTGGTTGCGCAAAACTAGTATTACCTATATTCCTTCTACATTAATAGATATTGAAGTCCCTGAAACTAGCGAGATAATATATAATAGCGTCTGTCGAAGTTCCACTTTTATAGGAAGCCAATACCTTGTGATGTTCCAAGGTATATGCATTTCGAATGCTACGTATTTTTGCTTTGGCAGCATTCACATTGAAATCTTTCACAGTATCAGACATAACCTCTACAATTTTCCTTAGCGCTGTATCCCGTTGATTTCTATCTTTATATGATGGTATTTTTGTAGTTCCATAGGCACGGACATTCTTCGACACCTCTAAAAACTTTTTATTTCATCTGTTGACCATTTTTTTGATGTATTTGACTTATTAACTTTAGCCATGTTCAGCAGAGATAAACAATGCGGCTTCAAAACAACACTTTAAAGGCAGGAACTGGCGCCAGAAAGTACAACTGCTTTGTACTTTGCTGGCGCAAGGATTATTGGCGCGACTTTACTGGCGCCAGTTAATTTTCTATGTTTCCATGTGCAAATAAACTGGCGCCAGTAGACTGGCGCAATTAATCCATGCATGTGGAAACTAGCCTTTACTTACCGTTTTGTCAAGTAACTCAGCGCCCAATAAATGTGTTTATTGTCTAACAGAAGCAGACGGTGTTTTATTGCTCTATAATACCTCAACCAAACCTATTTATTTAGTTTTATTATTATTATTATTTTTTTATCAATTACCCTTAAGGATTCTTGATATCGAGGACCTTCTAGTTTGGGTTTGCGGGTTTAAATTTTTTTATATAGGTACAAACTAGTGGCGCCCTGGTCAAGATTTGACCCACTCCCACGCCGACTAGCAGTCGCGAGCACATGTTACGTTGGCCGCATTCTTAAGGGTAGGTAATATTTTTAGGTGGTACTTTAAGAATTCATTAGAATTCTTCAATAGGGTATAAAACGTAACATTATTCGGGCTTAACTTTTGGATCTTATAAATACCACCAAAATAAAGTGACTTGTTAAAGCACACAATTAATTTCAATCCTAACGAACATGATGTTAGTTTTAATATGCTTTTTTTTAAATTGGAGAAATCCACCCTTTTTTTGCTCGTACCTCACGTAAATCTTATGCATAAGACTTTTACTAGTACTCATTTTAAGGGTCTTTTTAAGTTCTTTAAAAAGTGTTTAACGAGTTTTGTAAAATCTACCCGTTTGCTGCTTTTTGACGCGAAATATTTGGGTTCAAGGATACAACGAAAAATACCTTTTCTTTGATCAGCTATATCTCAGTTTACATTTTACCTATAACGCCCATAAAAAAACAATTTTTTTGTTTTTTATAAGCTTTCATTTTGTGTAAATCACTTTTTTTGTAAAAATCCATAGTTTTGGAGTTATTAATAAACAACAAAAATCGAATGTTTTTTTATTGAAAAATCCAACTTTTTAGCAGCGAATAACTCGGAAAGTATTGATCTAGCGAAAAAAATGTATGCTATATAGTTCCAAGGTTATTTTAAATGAAAAAATTACCACCCTCTCGAGAGGGTGGCAACCACCCCAGGGGTGGCAGCGCATATAGGCACTATGTGACTTTTGTTCCTGAAATACTTATTTATTAACACACAAAACTTTAAATAAATTAATTTAGTGATAAAGAATTCGAAGGTAAAACCCCCCAGTGACTGGAATAATTACAAAACTAACATTTTTCAAACGAACTGGATTGAATAATTGTTGTGCGGAAACTGCAAGAACTACCGAAATAAACAAGAGTATATTACATACCCAGGTGGAAATTGTTTCATTTCTGTCGAGAAATGCGTTACTATACTTCTCGAGACAGAAATGAAAGATAGACGACAGACATACAGTGTAAGATAGACGCTTTAATGTGAATAGTAATTTGTTTTAATTTCGAAAATCCAAAAAAAATGTTATCAGATGAGGAATTTGAGTTTGTTGCTACTCCATCAGAAATTCGAGAATATTATTATTATTATTAAAATGCGTATGTTCGTGTGTCACTATACCATTTTAAAATAATAATATTCAATAAAATTACAAAAAAAATACTTTTCAACCGGGTGGAAAGTGAGCACTTATCTTGAAGGAATTTTAATTATTAGACTTATTTATACAATTTTTCTCTACAATCAATACTTACATAGTTAAGAGTACTAAAGTAAAAAAAAAAACAATTTTTCGATTTTTTTGTAATGTATTTTTAGCTTTTAATAAAATACAGTACACCCAGAAAAACAATCCATAAATAATTGCTTTTATGTTCCGTGGCAAATAAACTTTAAACTTTTAGTGTTAAAAATCTCGTAACTTTTGAGTTTCGAACTTTTATTCTTAAATTCGCAATTTATAGATCTCTTACTGCCATTTAAAGAGAACCCAGGCACCGAGATAAGAAAAGTTTGCCTGAAATAAAGACCAGTTTTAAAATTTTAATCAACAGCGGCTTAAGCAAAAATGTAAAAGGAAAAAATGGAAAGGTTTTCTAACTTGATCTTGTAAGCAATATTTTTTGTAATATGGATGAAAAGACGTGGGGTAAATGTATTTTTGTGTAAGACTTTTTTGATATAAAAATCAATATTTAAAGTGGCTTTTATTGTAAATGTGATTTAATGGTTGATTTTTAAACTTCTGGTATATTGTTTAGTTATAGCAAATTCAAAAAGTTACAAGAACAATTTAATGCATTACTGTGTATTTAAATAAGTAGTCATATCGTGGAGCATCAAAATATTTTTAAAAAATTTAAGCGTTTTGATTTGTTGAAAATTTTAAATCCTGGCATCTGATAGGCCAGCCAAGATTACTTGAGCTCCTTTGGCAAAGTAAATTACGATCACAAAGACATGCAACATAAAAATTCGTATGGGCGTGACGTTATTAACTACAGAGTGGTCATAGGTAAAATTTAAAAAGAAAAAATAAATTAAAATTAGCACGCGACATCGTCAAAGTTGCCTTCTTTGACTTTTTGTTTAAAACTTTTTTTTGCCATGTCTTCCTCTTTCTCTTTCTCTAGCTATCTATCTGTTTGTTTATCTGTTTAAATCTCCACCTCCTGCAATAATTGAACGAGTGCGCCCCTTGTACAGATGGGGCGCCAGTTAAATGGGGTTATATCGAGGTTGCTACGCGTGGTTATATCGGGGGTTACAGCAGGGGAAAAATATGTATATATACAACAAATTTGTCTGACATAACATAGTAAGCTGGTTCGGTTAGGACGATTAAAAGCAATAAACCGTTGGTTTTATTTTAAATATTGTTTATGTCATTTTTACCTCTATAAAAGTGCAAATCAAAAAACCAAATAATTTAAATAGATCTCAAACTAAAATATTTGGAAAAATATTTTAAATTGGCCAGTGTATGGGAAAAGTGGGATAGGAAAAAATATGTAAAAACTGATTTAATTTTACTTGAATAATAATAAAAATATTAATGTAAATTATTCTTTAAATTTACTTGGCAATTTTTAGAGCCTTTAAATTAAAAAAGTGTCCAAAAATTGCCAAATGTTTTAAGGAAAAAAGTTAAAATGTTTAAAATATTTTTTAATTTACATTAACTTATTTATTACTTTGTCTTATCACATTTTTTTCATACACGCGGCAATTATCTCTCACAGATAATAAAATTGTCTCGTTTCTTTAAAAGTGTTAGAAATGTTATGGTTTCAATAACACTAAAATCTTGGACTTCCATTGTCTTTATTTGTTAATTGATACACAACGTTTCGGTTAGTAATGTATCTCCAACCGTTTTTTAAGGTTATCACTTGAAAACGGTTGGAGATACATCATTTACCGAAACGTTGTGTATCAATTAACAAATAAAGACAATAGAAGTCCAAGATTTTAGTGTTATTGAAATAAAATTGTCTGTTGTAGATGAGAATTTTGTCTAATTCGTAGATGGACATATTTACCTTAACAAAACCTTTTTACCTACCTACCATCAGGTAGACTGAAATTTATCAAGCAGATTTATTTTTTTTTATAAAACAAAATAAAGATATATACTTGAACAAACTTCCTTTCTAAGGTACTACAGGTATTTCTTGGAAAAAAATTTGGATATTCTAGACAAGGTTTTGGTTGCCTTATAGTGCTTAACTATTTTATCTTGTCTAGACAAGTTTTTTTCTGTGTAAAACTACAGCCAAAATATTGCTCACCCTGTCTAATGAAGTTCCTATAGCTTCTACCTTATTTTTTTCGGTTTATTAACATCCTCTTAAAACCATATCCTGTACTTGTTCCTTAATTTCTAATGTTGATGCACTATTTGGATGTCTTTTATGTGGATCGTCTTTAAGGCTTGTACAAATGGTTAATATCTCACTTTTTTTTTTAAATATGTCTTTTTTTCTTATTCTTAATATTACAGATATTTAGATAAGTATTACTAATTAATAAAATAATATAATTGTGTATGGTTTCTATTAGGCTGACACATCTGCTTGACTGTTTAGGGGTGCCTTGAATTTTTTCAGCAATTTCAATTTTGTTTTGGACGGATTCTTCAAGATAGTCCTCCGCTACTGACGATGATTTCCATCCTCCATGGCGCTTAAGTGTTGTCATGTTGGCCCCCGCATTAGCAAGTAGGGTAACGGAGGATCTTCTTAATTAGTGGCCGGTGTATAGTTCTTGATCCTTTAGGTTTAAATACGCAGCAATTTTTGGGGGATATTTTTGACTTAGCGTTTATACCCACACACTGATTTGTACATTTTCAATTTTTATAAAAGACAAAAAAGCGGCTGTGGCTGATGTATCTTGGTCTTAAAGAATTGTATTCAGGATTTACCAAAAATCCTATTTTAAGAATAGTAAAACTTCATTTTTTTAGTTTTTGTGTCTGACAATACAACAAATAAATATTTTTTTTATCACGAACATTTTTACATTTTTAAATGTGTTAATTCATCATATCTACAAGCCTCCGTAATCCACATAATCAAAGCTACTTTCATTAGTAAAAACTCACTATCGAGGCCTGTCGTTAAAAGGTTTCGATTTTATCTCTTTCCAATGTTTTGGACTTTTTGGGTTTGTATCCTTGGGACTAACTTTCTAAGAAACCAGTTTATTTTCCATATTTTAAAATGTCGGTTTTATTTACAGATGAAAGGTCGAGCAAAGCATGGATTATTTGGTCCAAAGACGATGGAGCTAATTCTTTCTGCCCAACCGCTGAGTTCACACATCGTCGTTGTGGTTGGGCCCAGTAGGATCTTTTGAAACATGCGCTAGAGTTGCTGGTTATTGGCAACTCTTGTTGCCACCGTATGGAACGGGATCCGAAGCTAAGATGAGCACAAGGCTTTAACTCAAGGTGTTAGCATACCGTGCTGATAAGTGAATGACATCTTGTGTCTTAAACAGGTGTCCCCAACGGTGCCTCTGAAATACAGGGCGACCTCTCAGAGTATCTAGCCTTACTGCGGTAATGCGGGGCTCTGCCGTGGTGGACTATTACTTCCCTAGCTTCAAAGAAAAAGCGGACAGAACCGCTTTCATAGGAAAAAAAGTTACAAAGGTGCCCTGACCGAAACGGATAAATCCGTTTCGAGAGGTGCCACTTAAGGTCACAAGCAGACAAAGATGCGCCGACCGAAATGGGTGAATCCGTTTCGTAAGGTGCCCCTGAAGTCACCGGCGCCTGTTTCACGGGAAAGGGCAATCCATCCTGAACAAACGGTGCTTGGGAAGGGTTCCCTGAATCCAAACAGAAGCCGGACAGAACCGCCTTTATAGGAAAAAGGGTTCCCTGGCTTTAAACAGAAAGCGGATAGGACCGTTTTCATAGGATAAGGCCGGAGATGCGGCCTCAGAAAGAACATCTGGTTCCTGTAACAAGGACCTGGTTGCTACCCACGTCACTAGACCGAGAGAGGAGGGCATGATGGATCTAATCATCTGCTCGTCATACTCACAAGAACACCAGGACACATCAGAACACATTGTGCTCGTGTTCGGTAGCGACTCGAGTAAGAACTCTCTCCCAATCTGGTATGGATTCATTAGAAGTCCGATCCTATTGGGAGAAATATAAAAAGGTGTGAGACACAATAGACCAAGCGGTCGCAGTGGAGGGCGTAAAAAGTCCACTCACTTTAAACCTACCTACGTACCTACCTAATTCTTTCTGCAAATTTAAAAAATAAGCCAGCAAAACGTTTTTGTCGATTCTCTTTACTTTCTTGAATACATTAATTTTTTAAAAACGTTGTACTCCTTGTCATAACAATCTTGGGATTTTTCTAGCAATATCTACATTGTTGCTTCTTCTGCTTCTGTAATAATGTCATGGGGCACATAATTCTTATAAATTTCTCATTTTTTAACTCTAAAAACCGTTTTTGTCACAATAGAATTTAACAATGTCAAAATGTATTTGAGTAAGTGCTAATAATATTTTAAGTTTCTTGGCAACCAAAAACAACTTACTTGAATCCGAGCTTCAATGCTCAGACTAAAGGTAAATTTACACTGTGCATGCAGCTGCAGCATAAACACCAAGCGTTAATGTAAAACGTCAGGAAATAAAAATTTATAAAGCCTGCTTTAAAAAAGACCTATTATTAAAAAGTACGTGTTAGTTTTTTTCAGTTCTTGGATAAAACCTACTGCTCGTGTGTTATTATTTCTCAGTTGTCGGATAAAACATTGTATGCTACTTGTGTGTTATGCTTTCTAAGTCACTTAAAGCATTATAGCACTCGGCCTAATTGCCACGTGGTATAATTTTTTTTCGCCTAACTTATTTGCAACACAACACACTAGTACCCTAAATAACTATTAACAATGACTAAGATTTTGTTTTTGTGCTTTAAATTCCGAAAATATTAATTTTATGTATAACATTCAATTTATTCCAACGTAAGAAACTACTGTGACACGTTAACTTTAAACAGGTATAAATTTACAATTGTTAGTAGAGTTACATTAAACTTTTAGATATGTTTAGAAAAAAAGTACCTTTATTTCAAAGAAATAAAACGAATAATCTAATAATGCTATTTCTTATCAAACGATAAAACATATTAAACAATCAGTTTGTTTAATATGTTTTTGTCATTGTTCCCAGCTAATATTGTGTAACCAAACCTTACTTTCTGGTTACAGTCTTACAGTGAATGTGTTCACGTGTTTAGTAAAATGTCTCATCGCGGTTGTATGAACTCTGCAGACAGTTTTTGTTATATGTGTGGTGAGTTTGTAATTAAAAAACACCAAAGAAACATTACAGACTTTGTGAAAAAGGTTTATTTTTATATTTTGGAACTAAACTTGGTGATCAGGATAAATCTTGGGCCCCACATAAGGTTTGGTATGTTTGTGTTAAAGATCTGAGAAAGTGGTCAAAAAAGGAGAAAAAAGCTTTCAAGTTTGCTGTTCCTATGGTATGGAGGGAGCCTAGAAACCACACTGATGATTGCTACTTTTGCAGTATTGATATTACTGGTCATAATTCAAAAAACAAGAGGGTCATAAGCTACCCTAACCTAATGTCCGCCATCCGACCAGTACGGCATGATGAAGATTTGCCGGTCCCGGAACCTCCAGAAGATTTGAATTCTGTTCAACTTGAAACGTTTTCTGATGTACAGTCAGAGCTAGATGAGCAAGATGATGAAGAGTTCCAGTGTACTTCAGAAAAAAAAGAGCCTCAACTGTTTACGCAGATCGAGCTTAATGACTTAAAACCTCAAAATATTCTCCTACCACCTCTACATATAAAGTTAGGCCTCGTGAAGCAGTTTACGAAGGCATTGCCTAAAGATGGACCTTGTTTCAAGTATCTCTGCCAAAAGTTTCCAAACCTTTCAGAAGATAAACTCAAAGAAGGCGTCTTTGTAGGGTCTGACATTCGAAAAATGATGTTCGGCATTAACTTTGAAAATACAATGACCAGAAATGAGAAAGAAGCATGGGTATCATTTAAAGAAGTTGTTACAAAATTCTTAGGAAATTCAAAAGACCCAGAATATGTTACAATTGTAGCAAACATGTTGAATAAGTTTGAAAAATTAGGATGTTTGATGAGCCTGAAAATTCACTTTTTGAACAGTCATCTTGACTACTTCCCTGAAAATTTGGGAAACTTTAGTGAGGAGCAGGGTGAACGTTTTTACCAGGATATCAAATTGATGGAAAAACGCTACCAGGGCCGCTGGAACACCAACATGATGGGGGACTACTGTTGGTCACTTCACCGAGAAGCTCAACAAGCAACACATCGCAGAAAAAGTTACACAAGAAGCTTCAAAGAAAAAAGAGAAAGGAAATATAAACCAATTCCATCTGACTAATGAAACCTACACTGTGAGTTTATTTTATCATTTTTAATTACTTAATGTAAATAAAATCACTGATTGTGACTTAACATACCGTCTCAATAATTTTACCATATACCTTATGGAGATTTTAAAATAAGTATGTAGTTTAATAACAAAAAGAAGACTGCTCAGAAACTATGGGTGATACAAAAAAACTAAGATCAGATTTGGATTCAGGACATAAAAATCTATAAAAACCAGCCATTAAAGTGAAAAAGTTTTCAAAAAAAATCTTTTTGTTGGCCTGTGTTATTACCGGATCAATTTTCATAATTTCAATTTAAAATAATAGGAAATGAATAAAATGGTTGTAAATAAAATAGTATACAAACCTCGGTGGAAAGTTTCATTTCTGTCTGCATCTCTCGACAGAAATGAAACACTTTCCACCTGGGTATGTAATATACTATAAACATTAGGAAGTTTAATTGTTGCAATATTTTTTTTTAATGCAGTTATTAAAAAATACCAGAATTTAAAGTTGATTTTCATTGGGATTTAAACTTTTCTTTAAGTATTTTATACTTAACAAGGTCCATTCAAAAAAAAATGTACCGTGGAAAATAAACTTTAAACTTTTAGGGTAAAAAATTTCTTAAATTTTATGTTTCGAACTTTTATTCTTGTAATTTACGATTTATGGATTTTCAACTGCCTTTTAAAGGAAACTCCGGCGCCGAGATAAGAAAAGTTTTTCTTGAACATAGGCCATTTTCTAAGTTTCAATCAGCAGCGGCTTGAAGTTAAACGTAAAAAAGAAATGTTGAAAAAGGTTTTCTCATTTGCTCCTTTAGCAATATATTATGTTATTAAGTGATTTTTTATTTAATTTATAGTAAAAAGGGTGTTTTTTAAAAATTGTTTTCTATATCTTATTTTTTGCCATAATAGTATACGGGGTAAAACAAAAAATGATATGGAAAACTTTTTTAATTGTTTTATCTAAAAACTTTTATTAGTGAATAAAATAAGTGATTTTTTTAAAACTGAATATACATATTTCTGCTTTTATTATTGACGTAATATTTAGTACTTTTTTAGTTAAAATTATTTCATTTTTTAACAAAAAAGATTACTGAACCTATTAGGCTTTTACCGAATGACCCCAATGTTAAATGATCAGTTCCTTAAACCATTAGTTTTAAATACTATTTTGAAGCCTCCATACGATTTTTAAGAACGTTTTTGCATAATTACAATAACTAAGACTTCTCTTTAAATATAAGTGTTGTCAAGCTTCAAGTCACGTATAAAAAGTATAAAAATATAATAATAAACCTAAAACTATGATTTAAATATATTTTTAAAAATTTGAATTTTATGTTTTTAGGCATTGTTTGTATATAAACTAATGAGGGATAAGGTATATATTTAAAAAGCATTAGCTTGAGGTGTCACCGTTTCTATTTGTACTCTATACCCGTCTTAAGTCACTCGTGTACCAAATTTCAAAATATTATCTTATTACATATAGACATATTAAAAGACCTAAAGTTAAATTGTAAACTATAGAAAAATATATAAAAGATCTGCAAACTTATGAGGTGCAATTTTTTTCTCTATTACAATACTTTCATTATAGCGTGGAATTTTAAAAAAACTGATTTCTAAATAATAGTATTTTAGATCCAAAGCTGTGTAACGAAATACATTGAAACTTGTCATAAAATAACAAAATTTTTTTTTTTTTGGTATTTACAATAAATGTAAATACATGTACATACAAAAAAACATAAACTTGAGAAAGGTTTAAATTTCTTAAGTTGATATGATAATATTTTCATTTATAAATGTTTGCCTCATCAATTTAATGTTTATTTCGGTTTTTTTAGATAGAGGCTTGAAAAGGTTTTTGGGGTTTTAATTGCATATAGTACATGAGCTCGGTATAAATATTATTTCCTTTACATAAAATGTTATTTTTTGTGTTTTAAAATAAATACTTTTTTTTAAATTTAAAGGGGTTTAAATTTTTAAAAAGCCTATAGTTTTTTTTGTTAAAATGTTTTAATATTTTGATAGTCTCAATTAACTTAATAGAGTCCACAATATCACTTTTTTATTTAATTATTTATTTTTATACACGGGGTGTTCTTGGGTCTTGTAAAGCTTACTTTAATTCACATATTTGTTATTTTATGCGACTCTTTTTCTTTATTACTTATAATTATATAGAGATATTATAATTGTTACTGGTTACCATTGTTCACATTTGAGGAAGGTTGCCTTATGATTGTTTCCCAAAAATTTTAAAAAATTGCTCATTTGAACAAACGGTCTATTTTTACAGGCTTTCACGAATTTGTAACGTTGGTTGGAGATTATGACTTTGATATAGTGCTTCTTACGGGAGACTTGGCTCTCTGAGGCTGATGACGTAACTAGTTTTGCAATTCCAACTATCGTCTGATTCGACAAGATAGAGTGGGTAGGGGTGGTGGGTGTGCAGCCTACATTGAAGGCAATTTGATTCCTGAGGTTAAAAATTTTTGACTTTGATGTTACATATTTTCGAATTTTTAATCTTTAAAGTTAAAATTAAATGTAAGTATTATGCTTTTTGTATTTTCTATCGCCCACCAAACACAAATTTTAATACAACCGTTAATGACTTTGATAATATCTTTCTACGTTGTATCCTACCGTGGATGAAATAATTTGTCTTGGTGATTTCAATAAAAATCTTCTAAATTTGATAATCCTCTGGTCCCACTTTTGAAAATTATAACTTTGTACAAATAATAAATCAACCGACCAGAATATCTAGAACTGGTGGTACTTTACTGGATCCGATATTTATTACCGATGAGTCCTTAGTAAGTGAGGTTGGAGTAGTGTCGGCTCATAATATTTCTGGGTCATAGTTTGGTTTAGTGTATTTTGAAAATTGAGAAAGCTCACTTAAACCCAAAATGATATCTTATAGAAACTTTAATAACTTTAATTTAAACTTATTTCTTCGTGATCTTCACTTAGTTCCTTGGAATGATATACTTTATGAACAAAATATTGATAGCAAAATTACCCTTTAATAACTTAGTTCTTTCTTTATTTAACAAGGCTGCAGCCCTTTGTGGGGCCAAAATTACCAAACCGAAAGCCCGTGGCTTACAGCAAATCTGAAGGTTTTCATGGAGCAAAGGGATCGTGCATTGCGGGAATTTAAAAGAACTAGAACGGTTCATGACTGGGAAAACTATAAACGGCTACGCAACTTTACCCTTTCAATGGTAAGGAGGGAAAAAAGACAATATCTAAATTCTATATGTGTGGAACGTAATCCTAGAAAAACGTGGAACTCCTTAAGATCATTTCGTATATGTTCAAGTCAAGATTCAAGTATCCCTGAGGAGTTATCTGATCCAAATGAAATTTAAAGATTTTTTTGGTGTATTTCTGCAAAATATCTCTGACTGTAGTTCCAAAGTTAATTTTTATAATAATAACATTTTTAATGAGGAGTTAAATTTTTCCTTTAAATTGGCTCAAACTGCAGATATTCACAATATAGTTCATTCTCTCCACACTAATGCGTCTGGCGTGGATGGTATATCTGCAAAAATGTTAAAATTATGTAGTCCTTATCTTGACCAGTACCTTTCACACATAATTAATTGCTGTATCGAAGCTAATTACTTCCAGATCAGTGGAAAATTTCTATAGACAGACCTTTGCCGAAAATAAAAATCCATTAAGTTTTAACGATCTTAGAATTATAAGTACTTACCTACCTTTTCTAAAATCTTTGAAAAATTTTTAAACCGCCAATTGTATAATTTTTGTATTATAATAATATTATTTCGGTTAATCAATCTGGCTTTTTGAAGCATCTCAGCACAACTGTACCATTGGTTAATGTCACTGATGATATAATTACGGGTATCGATAAGAAGTTAAGCAGCATATTGGTTCTTTTAGACTTTTCAAAGGCTTTGATACGCTGAATCACGAACTACTGCTTGCCAAGTTAAAATATTTTGGCTTTCATGAATCATCGCTAAGTCTTGTTAAATCCTACTTTTCTAACCGATTTCAAAGAATTTGTTGTAATAACAACTTCTCTGAACAGATTCAGGTCTTTTCTGGGTGCCCCAATTTCATACTTGGACCTCTTTTCTTTATAATTTACACTTCTGATATTTTGGGGTCAATAAACATTGCAAGGTTCAGGCTTATGCGGACGATACGCAAATATACTTTCACTTTGACCATCGAAATTATTTACAGGCATCAGACTTAGTCAATGAAGATTTACGTATCTTAAGTCAGCTGTCTATGGAACACAACTTAAAATTAAATCCTTCAAAATCTCTTTCTTTTTGGTACCAAGAAAAGCGTAGAATTTTGAGTCGTAATGTTTAATATAACTCTTGACGGAGTAAAACTTCCTTTGTTAGGTCTGAAAAAGAACTTGGGGTTTGGTTTTGGATACGGAGCTGAGGTTTCGGGAGTAGGAAGGGTTTGCTTCAGAGATCATATTTATCATTGAAAATGTTGTATAGCAACCGTCATATACTTAATTTTGAAATGCAAAAAATGCTTTGTGAGTCACTTGTTTTTGTCTATTTTTAACTCCCGTGATTTTATTTATGGTCCTTGCCTTGAAAATTTTGGGATAAAAACCGCATACAAAAAGGTTCAAAATACATGTTCACGTCTTTTTTTTTGGATTAAGAAAATTTGATCATATTTCTTTTATTTTTAAGCAACTTAATTGGCTTAAATGAACAATCGCAGAATTTTACATTTGGGTAATTTTTTGATAAAAGTTTTAAAATCCCGCTCTACCTCTGTGTTTAAAAGTAAGTTTGTGCTTCATGAAGATTTAACACAAGAAATAAAAAAGTTTGGAAATAGATTGACGTTGCCCAGCCATCAGAGTGCCATGTTTCAAAGGTCATTCACTTACAATGCAATTAAGATCTATAACTCTTTACCCAATGAACTTGTGTTACTTGAGGAATGTAAATTTAAATTGGTTTTTAAAAATATTTGCTTAATCTCCAAAATTCAGATAATTAATACTTTTTCTTTTTTTGGGACAGTTTTTCTCAATTCTTCCTTATTTTAACTCTTTATTCCTTCCCCAATGTTTGCGGTGAGAGCAGTTAGTATTTAATTAGTTTTGTCTGTAAATTTTGTATAAGTTTTATATTCGCAAAAAATAACGTGCATATTTATTAATTATATTCTTAAGATGTTATTTGCTTAGTTTTATCCACAGTGGTGCAAGGTTCAGTAGAGTAGCCTCTCTGGCTAGACTGCGCCTTGTATCTACTGCCATTTTTAATTGATTTTGTAAAAAAAAAAGAATTGTATTTTTTTTCCTAAATAAAAGACATTTATTATTATTATTATTATTATTATTATTTAAATATTCAAATAAAAGTAAAAGAAAACTTGTGTTACAATCCTAAAAAAATCCACCTAAAATTGAGCTTAAGATTCTATTGCGTTCAAAGCAATAACTAGGTACGGATAAATATGTCAACTTTTTTAAAACATCGAAGCCATAATATTAAATAACGGACGTTTAAGCACATCTTAAGTAGCTTTTAGTGGCTGTAAGTGGTTAAAAGACATTTCTTAAAATTTAATTTTTAAAAACTTTCTTGGAACTACATATGTTGTGCTGTTTTAATATTTTTTACATTGCTATTACTCTTTTTTTAGGGGTTAAGCGACAATATATTTTTTAAATTTCCTATAATTAGATAATTAGATTTAAAGTTTTGTTTAATCAAGGACTGGGATTTCTCTTACATACATATAATAATAACCATAAACCTGATTTAAAAATAAATAAATTTCTTAGTTGTCCTGGAAACATTGTTATTAAATGAAAATGCAATTTAATACGTCATCTGAGTTTAGCACTAAGCATTTTTGTTTTAAACGTTGTACTGTAAGTGCATTGTACACTAAAAGAAAGTTAATTTATTGACGATTTACTACCAAAATATAATTTTTTAAAACTTTTCCTATTGCCTATTAAAACAAGATTTTCTTATTTTCTTTTGAAGCCATATACCGGGGGATTTCAAATAACATGGGACAACGCTTATTTAAAGAGTCCTTGTACAAAAACAGGACTAACATAGTTCCAAGACGGAACCCCTTTTTAACATACAGGGTGTAAATTTTTTTTTAGAATTGCAATTTCCCCTTTATTTTCAAATCGCTTTTTGCGATTGGTATGAAATATGGTACAGTCAGAACTTTAATTTAACTTACCCCCTTTAAAAATAAATTTGTGTTACTAATATGGACCAGTAGCTGTTTTGATTTTATTTATTTTTTTTCCATAATTTTTTAAAAGGTTAATAGTATTGATAACTTGTTACTTAGTAGTTATTCTCTGCTATGTTTTACATTAAAAAAAGAATAAATGCCTGACAAACTCAACTAACTCAAGGATATTTTTTAAGTTTTCATGTGACTGAAATAGTAATATTTAAAACATTTAAAAATTCCGGTTTTATTTAATAAATAAAGCCAAATAAGGCTTTGAATTCAGCCGGTGTAATTCGAAAACCGTCTGAATTGCAAGGATGCGCTGACCAAACTGTTTCAAAAAAAAATATGGTTACACATGTGGGTACCTGATACACCGGCCTAGGGGGAAGAATCCGCAGACCTCCTTGCCAAAAGGGGGCGGAGACAAAATTCAGGGCCGGAACCGGTCATCGGTAACTTTTGGAACGGCCAAGCAGCTTGGGCAATAAAGAGAAAATCTTCGGTACTGGCATGGACTTCCTAGTCTCAGACACTGAAGGCCTTCATAAGCCCACCAAAAACAACAATGTACTGTCAAACTACTGGAGCAATCAAGGGTACCCCTTTTAAAACTCTGGGGACTGTACACGGGACACTGCAAAAAAAAAATACCACGTGCACAATATCGGCCTAGCGGAAGACGCCGAATGCCGCATGGGGGCATGGGGGGGGCATGAATCGGCAGAACACATACTGTGTTCGTGTCCGGCAATGGCACGACTAAGTTTCCCGCAACCCCGGCAATGATCCCTTTGTTGCCGGGGAGGTGAAAGATCTCTCTCCCAACAGGATCATCAGATTTATTAGGAGTCTGGACCTGGTGGGAGAAATATAAAAAGGTGTGAGCCACAATAGACCGATCGGTCGCGGTGGAAGGGTGTTATACCCACTCACTTTAAACCTACCTACCTACCTAAAGCAAAATGCATGCACTTTTCGTATTATGCAAGTTTAAAATTAAAATATCTTGAAAGTCGTTAAGTTTTTCGAGGTATTTCAAAATTTTCTTTTTTATATAGAACAGAGCGCAGAAAATAAGTATAATGTAACAAGTTATTAATGAGATTTTTAACAAATAAGTAATGACGAAATAATGGCATAAAAATAAAAAAATGCCCAAAGCTACGTTACTGATTCACAAAGGTAACAAAACTTTATCATCAAAAGGTGTATTTCGGTCAATGTTTTTACATTACTAAGTTTTTCTTAAATTAAAAAACCCACTTTAATAATAAGGAGAAAAATGTTCTATAAAAAAAAATTTTACACCCTATACCTTAAAAATGGAGTCGTTTTGACGTTATATTTATATAACAATTTTATCCTATTTTTATCCAAGAAACTTTTTATTGAGCGTTATTCCATGTTATTTAAAACATTCCGTATAATATTAATAAGTAATCTGTTAAGGAGAAATAACATTGCAAAAAACTTCTTTGTGCAATTAATCCGCTCATCATTCTTGCGAATCACAACATTAAAACGCCCGAGGTCAGGATGCGTAAATCAGTAAAGGAAAGATGCGAAGCATTCGGTTGTATATTTTTAAGTCCAATTGGCTGCTCTTGGTTTATGGCTAACCCAGTCTATACGGTCCAAGGTAGTTGAGCAAATTACCTATGATACGGACTAAAAACTGACTGAGTGTTGCCTCGCCCTGCATCGTCTCCGCGCTTCATGGCTAAAGAGTCTAAACAAGTTTACACACTGCTTAAAGCTTTAAAAAAATGTCCAACAATCTGTGTTGTAGTTAGGTTTACGAAAAGTGTTTTGAGAGAGAGCTTATGGATTTTTTAATTTATTTTAACTTTTACCAAAAAATGTATTATTCACTTGTTGCTCAAACATAAGGTTTAAATCAAAAGCAGCTTAACCTAAAATTTAAAAAAATAATAATAATGTGGGTATCTTAAGTTTTCCTATTTATAATCTAAGCTGTATGTTGTAGTATAACGAGACTTTTAGTTAAGGCATCTTAAAAAAATTCTGGTGTATGCTATAATAAAAATAAAGCCTTTGCCCATTATTTTAATATGAAAAGTATTAAATACATATTTTTTATAGTGCTATTACAAAAAACATTTAAAAAATTCTTTGTTATAATTTATTTCTCAGGTAAAACTCACGTTTAAGGGAAGTTACACACTTTAGAAAAGGTGGATTACTATAGATTTTTTATTACCTACGTTAATTTATGTTTTTTATTTGATTAAAAGTAAAATAACAATAATTATCAATGTAACTGAAGTTCCGAACGTTCATTGAACGAAAAGTATTTTGAATTCAAATAAACGTATTAAAGACTTATACCAAACCTTTAAAATAAATCGCTAAATCTTTGGGAAAAAAAGGGCTGGTTTTTAAAATCCATTTAAAAAAATTTAAAATAATTTTGAACTCTCGGACTCACCACCCAAAGCGGAACTGGCTACCTTTCGCCCATATGGGGCCTTGTACCACGCTAAATCTTTGGGAAAAAAATTATGCTGGTTTTTAAAATCCATAAAAAAAATTAAAATTATTTTGAACTCTCGGACTCATCCCTCCGGAGCGGAGCTGACTACCCTTTGTCCATATGGGGCCTTGTACCACGCTAAATCTTTGGGAAAAAAATAGGGTTGGTTTTTAAAATCCATTTAAAATAAATTAAAATAATTTTGAACTCTCGGACTCACCACCCAGAGCGGAACTGGCTACCCTTTGCCCATATGGGGCCTTGTACCACGCTAAATCTTGGGGAAAAAAAATAGGCTGGTTTTTAAAATCCATTTAAAAAAATTTAGGATTATTTTGAACTCTCGGACTCATCCCCCTGGAGCGGAGCTGACTACCATTTGTCCATATGGAGCCTTGTACCACGCTAAACCTTTGGGGAAAAAATTAGGCTGGTTTTTAAAATATATTTAAAAAAATTAAAATAATTTTGAACTCTCGGACTCACCATTCAGAGCGGAGCTGACTCCCCTTTGTCCATATGGGGCCTTGTACCACGCTAAATCTTTGGGAAAAAAAGGCTGGTTTTTAAAATCCATTTAAAAAAATTTAAAATAATTTTGAACTCTCGGACTCACCACCCAGAGCGGAGCTGGCTACCCTTTGCCCATATGGGGCCTTGTACCACGCTAAATCTTTAGGAAAAAAATTAGGCTGGTTTTTAAAATCCTTTAAAAAAAATTTAAGATTATTTTGAACTCTCGGACTCATCCCTCCGGAGCGGAGCTGACTACCCTTTGTCCATAAGGGGCCTTGTACCACGCTAAATCTTTGGGAAAAAAATAGGGCTGGTTTTTAAAATCCATTTAAAAAAAATTAAATTATTTTGAACTCTCGGACTCACCATTCAGAGCGGAGCTGACTCCCCTTTGTCCATATGGGGCCTTGTACCACGCTAAATCTTTGGGAAAAAAATAGGCTGGTTTTTAAAATCCATTTAAAAAAATTTAAAATAATTTTGAACTCTTGGACTCACCACCCAAAGCGGAGCTGGCTACCCTTTGCCCATATGGGGCCTTGTACCACGCTAAATCTTTGGGAAAAAATTAGGCTGGTTTTTAAAATCCTTTCAAAAAAATTTAATATTATTTTGAACTCTCGGACTCATCCCTCCGGAGCGGAGCTGACTACCCTTTGTCCATATGGGGCCTTACACGCTAAATCTTTGGGAAAAAAGTTTTTAAATCCATTTAAAAAATTTGAAATAATTTGAACTCTCGACCACCACTAGAGCTGGCTGCTCGCCCATACGGGGCCTTGTACACGCAAATCTTGGGGAAAATTAGCGGTTTTTAAAACCATTAAAAATTAAAATTATTTGAACTCTCGGACTCAAACTCCTGAGCGGAGCTGACCACCCTTGTCATGTGGGGCCTTGTACACGCAATTTTGGGAAAAATTAGGCTGGTTTTTAAAACCATTTAAAAAAATTTAAAATAATTTGAACTCTCGACTCACTACAGAGCGGAGTTGGCTTACTTGCTCATATGGCTTTAACACGCAAACCTGGGAAAAATTAGCTGGTTTTAAACTATTTAAAAATTTAAAATAATTGAACTCCTCGACACTTGAACTGCCTTTGCCCTATGGGGCCTGACGCTGGCCTTAAAATGGCCGGCTGTTTTAAACTGACTACAAGTTTGGAGCTGGCTACCCCTTTCCATATGGGGCCTTGTACTCACACTAAATTCTTTGGGAAAAATTAGGCTGGTTTTTAAAATCCTTTAAAAAAATTTAAGATTATTTGAACTCGGACTCCTGAGCGGAGTTGACTACTCCTTGTCTCATGGGGCTTACGCAAATCTTTGGGAAGAATTCAGGCTGGTTTTTAAATCTTTAAAAAAAATTTAAGATTATTTTGAACTCGGACTCATCCCTACGGCGGAGCACACTTGTCCAGCCTTGTCCACGCTAAATCTTTGGGAAAAAAATTAGGCTGGTTTTTAAAATCCATTTAAAAAAAAATTTTCCCAAAGGTTTCGCGTGGTACAAGGCCCCATATGGGCAAAGGGTAGCCAGCTCCGCTCTGGATGGTGAGTCCGAGAGTTCAAAATTATTTCAAATTTTATTAAATGGATTTTAAAAACCAGCCTAATTTTTTCCCAAAGATTTAGCGTGGACAAGGCCCCATATGGGCAAAGGGTAGCCAGCTCCGTTTGGGTGGTGAGTCCGAGAGTTCAAAATTATTTTAAATTTTTTTTAATGGATTTTAAAAACCAGCCCAATTTTTTTCCCAAAGATTTAGTGTGGTACAAGGCCCCATATGGGCAAAGGGTAGCCAGCTCCGCTCTGGGTGGTGAGTCCGAGAGTTCAAAATTATTTCAAATTTTTTTAAATGGATTTTAAAAACCAGCCTAATTTTTTTCCCAAAGATTTAGCGTGGTGCAAGGCCCCAATTGGGCAAAAGGTAGCCAGTTCCGCTCTGGGTGGTGAGTCCGAGAGTTCAAAATTATTTTAAATTTTTTTAAATGGATTTTAAAAACCAGCCTAATTTTTTTCCCAAGATTTAGCGTGGTACAAGGCCCCATATGGGCAAAGGGTAGCCAGCTCCGCTCTGGGTGGTGAGTCCGAGAGTTCAAAATTATTTCAAATTTTTTTAAATGGATTTTAAAAACCAGCCTAATTTTTTCCCCAAAGGTTTAGCGTGGTACAAGGCCCCATATGAACAAAGGGTAGTCAGCTCCGCTCCAGGGGGATGAGTCCGAGAGTTCAAAATAATCTTAAATTTTTTTTAAAGGATTTTAAAAACCAGCCCTATTTTTTTCCCAAAGATTTAGCGTGGTACAAGGCCCCATATGGGCAAAGGGTAGCCAGCTCCGCTCTGGGTGGTGAGTCCGAGAGTTCAAAATAATTTTAAATTTTTTTTATGGATTTTAAAAACCAGCCTAATTTTTTTCCCAAAGATTTAGCGTGGTACAAGGCCCCATATGGGCAAAAGGTAGCCAGTTCCGCTCTGGGTGGTGAGTCCGAGAGTTCAAAATTATTTTAATTTTTTTAAATGGATTTTAAAAACCAGCCCTTTTTTCCCAAAGATTTAGCGATTTATTTTAAAGGTTTGGTATAAGTCTTTAATACGTTTATTTGAATTCAAAATACTTTTCGTTCAATGAACGTTCGGAACTTCAGTTACATTAATCATTTAAAAATTATAATTTCATATTTTTATTAAAGCAACAATTGTATATAATATTAAATACCTTTAAAAAAAACTTTAAACACCCTTTATGTTAAAGTAGTGCAAATAATGTTTGCATTAAAGCATAAATTTATTTAGAATAAATCGTTAAATTAAAACTCTTCATTTTAATAATTTAATATTTTGTTTTATATAAAATTGCTTTACCTTAATATATTGTTTTTATTGACATGGGTAATTTGAGCGTTATCGCGTAGATCTATTGTATTAACTAAAGTCATTATCAAAGTTATTTAGGCAATTATTTGTGGTGTTCAAGCCTTAGTCCCACAGGATTTGTGTGTTAATCAATCTTGGTTTCGATAGCCTAATGTAGAAGTTAATTTAACGAAGAACCTGTCTTCTCACTCACATGAGAATAATTTGTAACATTTTTTTGTGTAGCGCCAGTATGTTACCTGTTACCGGCTAATTGGCTACCTGCTTTGAGTTATTTTTGCAACGTATTGATATAACGATTCAGGTTTTCGTCGTATTTGGCATTGTCGATTAAAATATGATTTGCACCTTTTATTGTTAATCAAAATAGCATGAGATATGACACACATTTTTATAAAAGTGGTATTTTTGGGATATTTTTATAACATTGTTGTATTAATCCTATCAATAAGTATGGCTCTTTACTTTTAGTTGCGGTCAATTTTTTTTAGATCTTTTTATTTGAAGCATGCTTAGCTATAACAGGAGCAATTAAAACAACCCCAACAGCAGCCATGTAATGTCTTTTAGACCTTCCGCCACTTAACCTTACAGTGATGGGAGAAATAAGAATAAGCTACTTCCGACTGCAACAAAAACCAACTGGTGTCTACGCTAGTTTGGGACACAACAACATAAAAAGTCAGGTTGGCGAGAGAACAGACCAGATGATTCCCCAATACTCATTCAACAAAAACTTCGAGATAAAAATTCCAGATCGAAGTGACTGGCAGCAACCCGATCTCCCCGGCACGGTTGGAGACCTCATCTGGTATACGGATGGTTCCAAAACCGGGCAGGGAACTGGAGCGGGCGTGTACAGTGAAATGAGGAATTCACAATTCTCCATTCCACTAGGAACACACAGTACTGTATTTCAAACAGAAATATATGCCTTACTGCACTGTGCAAAAAAAAAATAACAGGAGGGCTTACAAAAACTAGCGGATCTGCATAATAACAGACAGCCAGGCGTCACTAGGGGCACTAGTAAACTCCAAGGTGACGTCCAAGCTGACATGGGAATGCCAAAAAGAACTGGAGGTCCTGGGAGAACGCAATAGGGTAACTCTCCTGTGAGTACCAGGACATTCGGGAATAGAAGGCAACGAAAAAGCGGATGAGCTAGCAAGACATAGTCATATCATCCACACCATAGTTTGGATCAGAACCTGCCCTCGGAATGACCAAAACCACAGCACGAGGGCAAACCAGGGAATGAATCCCAAACAAACACGAAGAATACTGGGGAAACCTCAGTAGAATAAGACTTGGAAAGGGCTTCATAAGGGGCCCATCCAAAAGAACGAAGGAAGAACTACTCAGACAAAGTGGGAAAGACTTCGCATAACAGTAGGGTTGCTAACAGGTCACGATAACCTAAGAGGGCACCTACACAAGATAGGCTCATACAATGGGAACCTAAATTGCAGAATGGGCGACAAGGGGAAAGAAACAGGCTACCACATACTGTGTGAATGTGAAGCGTTACATCACAAAAGACAGGCACTATTTGGGCAACCGAAAATGAGCCCACAGGAATATATCAACCAACCAGTCTCGGGGTTATACAGACTTGTAGAAGTAACAACACTAATGGGAGGATTGGTATTAAAGGCAATGGGAGATTAGGCACAAAAAGTCCAAGAGGCTGCGCTGCCTCCGGTAGTGAAACACGGCTCCCAGCAAGAAAAAGAAGAAGAAGAAGAAGGCATGTAGGAAAAGAAAATAATTTTTTTAAATTACTAAATCCGCTGGGTATGCTTTTGTACTGTCTTCTACGATTTGATATTTTCAAAATAAATTTTGCTAATACTAGTTTTTATTAATAATATATAGGTAATATTATAGGGTAACTGCGTAATTGTTATAATATACGCGTCATGTGCTCTTTTTGGTCAAAGTTAAAATGGTATAATTAAAATTTTAAACTTTTCGCTGGGAAGAGATACTGGTAAAAATCCAAAAATTGTCAATTACAGAATGGCCCTATATTTTCTTAGTCAAAAGAGATACGAAAAATAATTTATAAAAATATTTTTTTTAAGTGATTGTTAAATAATCTGCTGTTTTTAGAATAAGTATAAGGCCAGGAAAAAAGTTATCTGACATAAGCACATTTTTTAAAAATGAAACATCCTGCGTATTATAAACTTAAAAGATACAAATTAAATTATATTTTTATAAATATAACACACCATAAATAATATTGGTTTTCTAATGCGCTTTATTTAAATTGTATTACTTTAAACGCCAGTAGGCTATAAAACAAAAAAATAATCTCCTAGAAACAAAACTATGTTGACTTTGTAGCTGAAAAAACATTACGCAATATATTTTAATATTCAAATAAAAGTAGAAATAGTTGCCAAAAGAAAGTAAATTTAAAAATTATAAAAACTATTAAACAAATTAAAAGGTTTACATTAACGGAAAAAATAACGACAATCATCGCAAATGTTCGAGAGCTCCTTTGTTGATCTAAATGCATCGTTATGCGTGCATGCAAATCTTTTCAAATTAATTTTAAAGCATTTATGATGTATGTAATAGTTTTATTTCTGCAAAGGCCTTATGAATTTTTTGATCCAGTTGTTGTCGGGTAAGGATAACTTAATAAATTTAATTTTTCAACACTCCTAAAGAAAAAAAAATCTGGAGTTGTTAGATCCGATAAACGGGGTGGCCACGTTATAGATCTCTGTGTTCCTATTCAAGAGTTTCTAAAGTGAGCATTTAAATACTTCCTTATTCAATGAGCGTTATGGATGGGGACGCCATCTTGTTGCAAATAAATCAACCGACAAAATTCCAATCTTTTCACATCATCACCAGGGTGCAAATATTGGGTATTGTTAACAACATAGGAAAAATATTTATTGGACGTCAAAATTCTTTACGTCTAAGATTTTAAAATTATAGATTCAGTTTTTTTTTTTTTTTTGACAAAGGCTGACTTTTGATTTTAAAATTTTAGAATGGTTCTAGAAAATAAAATTAGGGTGTGTACTTAAGACGACAAGACAAAAGCGAAAGTTTCACTAAGACGAGATTCCCAATTAACCTTTTACAATCCAATATTCGCAAATCTCAAATTAAAGGCGATAAAAGAATCGATTTATGAAAAGCAACTCTTTATTTGGTCATATTTTAGTATCTGGCTTTTTTTCTGACTGCTTCATGAGCATAACATAGCCAAGGCTGACGGTTTAGTCTCATTTAATATCCCAGAAATTGCTAACACTCCTAAAAGAGTGTTCACTTTAATTAAAGTTGAGCTACTACTATTTAAAATTATTACAGGGTATACCATTCTTTTCTGATCATGGCCTTTGACAAATCCTAACATGCTTATTTCTTCATTTTCCTTGTTTTTTTATTATAAGTTTCTGGCCTCGGTTTGGTAAAAGAGCCGTATATTTTTAAATTATGTTTAAGTCGTCGAAATATATGCTTAAATAGTGGCGGTCTTTCCGGATAGCAAACAAATTATAAATTTTGTGTCATTTCTTTGTTTTCCACTTTCAGTTTAAACTGATATCACATAATTTTTAAAAAAATCTTAATACGTCTTTTTTACAATTTAATTTGTAAAAATAAAATTGACGTTAAATGTTAATAACAACTAAAATGTCAACATAGTTTGTCAACATTGTTTTTATGACATTAGTTTTTAATTTTATAGCCTATTGTGATTTTAAGTAATGAAGTTAAATAAATCGCGTTAATAACCTGTATTGCCCATGTTAAGTTATATTTTTAAAAAGAGGATTTAAAATGATATGTCCTTAGATAAAAATATACTATTTAAAAAAAATCAGCTTAGGTTCGATAAATTTTTTACCTGAGCTTGTATAATTATTTTAAGAACGGCAGTTTATTCAACATTAATCATAAAAAAACTATTGTATAAAATATTTTTTGTATCTCTTTTAACCAACGGATCATTCTAAAATTAACTATTTTTTGATTTTCCTCCGTATTCCTTAAATATAAACATATTGCTTTTAAGTTTTAGCATAATATATTGTACCGAAATTGACAATAATTTTTATATTTTAAATAAAACGCCCTGGATATTTTGCAGAATTCCACATACTATTTCTGGTATCAAACCTGCATTATGTGCCAGACCTAGCTTTGTTGGTTTAAAAGAAAATGGCAATATATATATATATCATTAAAACTTAATATGTTTTATTTAACTCTCTGCTGAGGTCATAATATTATAACTTTTTGCCCTACAGGAAATACTGCGAAAATTAACTTTTCTAATAATGTTACTTAATAGTAATAGCCTTCTTGGAATTTTTAATTATTTAGCAAATAACAATAACATGAATAAAGGCTAAATTTAAATGGAAAAAATTAAATTTAAAAGTTTATTAAAATACAGAAATAAAGTGGATCATCTCATTTTATTATAAACCGTTAATTATTTACAACCAGTTAGCATTTTATAAACAAAAAAGCAAAATCAAACAAATAAAATAACAATATAACAGCCGAGTGATGATCCCGTTGTAATTGATTCTTAGCATTTGTTAAAGTTAACAACGGTTTAGAATGTTTAACAAAATGTCAGATTTTGACAGGTTGCCTACTAAAATCATTAAATAACACTGACAATGACGTTTTGTTAAATTCTAAACCGTTGTTAACTTTGAACAATTGCTAAGTCCATTGCTAAATTTAACAACGCGATCATCACTCGGCCGTTAAGACTGTTAACTAAGACATAAAACATACTCTAGTATTATTTCAGTTTGTTTTATTTGGGATACTCGCCTGACTACTTTTTGGAAAATGGGACACTTTTGGTCCGGGTCCCCTATCCAGCCCTATTGACCCCTATGAACTTGCAGATCGCCTGCAACAAAAAAGAAGAAAACCCCCAAAAAATCACAAATACTAGTCTACGTTTCGGTGGCAAGTCAGCCAACGTTTTGTCATAATTTTTTTTATGACAAAACGTAATTAAAAAGTAAAAAAAGCTATCAAAATTTCCTAAGTTTTTAGACCAAAAATTTCTTAAAATTTAGTTTAATTTTTTGTTTTAGTTTCTGTTTTGATTTAGTTTAGTTTAGTATTTGTGATTTTTTGGGTTTTTTGGGGATTTTCTTCTTTTTTGTTGCAGGCGATCTGCAACTTCATAAGGGTCAATAGGGCTGGACAGGGTCAGCCCGTATATACCGGGACCCGGACCAAAAGGGTCCCATTTTTCAAAAAGTAGTAAGGCGAGTATCCCAAATAAAACAAACTGAAACATGAATCCGCCACAAAACTATAGAACATATTTAAGAGTATTATTTATATATGACTTAATAATTTAGGTCATTTGTCAAAATACAGCTTAAATATATCATTGACTTGCAGACTACATAACACAACAAAATAGATAAACATCTTTAGCTCTATATAGTCACTTTTTCTTTAAGTCAACTTCAAACAATATGCTTCTTTATATTTTGTTTTTGTGCAACGTCAATGAACAATCAAAATTCCGCCAACTCAATGTTTCTTTGAACTCTAGCCTGCAGTGATTTTATATTCAAAGACTGAAATTTTATTTACATATTTTAGTAATTAAGCTGACCTAAAAGTAAAATATTACCGTCTCAGTTGTTAACTAACATATCCACAAAAAGATTGAAGTCAAGTTAATCCTTTAACTAGTTATTTATTAGAAAAGATAGGGCCACAGATTTATGACGGAAAACATTATTTTACAAGAAACATAAGGACTGTGTCTGCATATTGCATTTCTTATTTTTCAGGTAAGTATTAAAATTTTAAACTTTTCGCTTGCTTAAGAGATACGAAGAAAAATTAAAAAATTGTTAATTACAGACTGGCCCTATATTTTCTTAGTTAAAAGAGATGCAAAAAATAATTTATACAAATGTTAATTTTTAGTGATTGTTAAATAATTTGCTGTTTTCAAAATGAGTGTATCATACTGCATACTATAAACTTAAAAAAACACTTAATGGATTTTCTGAATTTTCTGAATTTAAATTTTTAATAAATTAGCAAATAACATTATTATGAATAAAGGTCAGGTTTAAATGCAAAAAAAATAAATAAAAGGCACAAATTAAATTGCCTTACTAAAATAAAGGAATAAAGAGCATCATCTAATTTTATTATAAACCGTTGTTTACTTAGCGTTTTAATAATAAAAAAAGCAAAATACAACAAATAAAATATTAGTCTAAGACTGTTAAGTAAGACACAAAGCATACACTTAATAAGAGTATTATTTATATATTACTAGTTAATTTAGATCATTCATCATCAACATGATTTTACAAGAAACATATGGACTATGTCTGCATGTTGCATTTCTTATTTTCCAGGTGTGTATATGGGCTGCATAATAAATAAATAATTTTTCCCTGATATTATATTTTGAGAAAGTATTATATAATGGAGATTATGGAGGCCGCCATTTTGCAGTTTAAATGTCAATCAGAAAGCGGGAAATTCAAGTAAATTAAAGTTTATAAAGTTATGCTTAAGAAAACAAACACAAAATATTTCAAATAGTAAATTTGTGAACCTTTAATTAGCTACTATTTTAAAATTGTTACAATTTGGAATAATTTATAAAGGTAATTTGTTGATGCTAATCAAATTTACATACTTATGGCAAACACAAAACATACTTCTGATATTAAAAATATAAGATAAAAAAACGTTAATATAAAAATAATTTTATATTTTATCTCTAGTAAGATTTACTTTGCTTTAAGAATGACCTTGATGTGATTAATTTATGAGTCATATTTTAGCTTTCAATAACACTAAAATCTGGGATTTCCATTGTTAATTGATAAACAACGTATCGGTTAGTAGTGTATCTTCAACCGTTTTCAAGTGAAGTTATCAAGATGTGCTAATAAATTTAGTATTTTATGCAGAAAAAAAAATATGTAGATTTCTATTTCTATTTTGTCCTCAACCCTTTTGTAAAAACGATCATTAAGTTTGACATTTTAAAAAATCACGTTATAAGCAATATCCGGAAAATCTTTTAACTGTGTTAGCTAAAGCTTTGTTTAAAAAATAATAAATTTAAAAAGGGACTAACAAGTTTTTGATTAAAAGAGACATTGATTTCAATAATTTACAAATTGTTTGGAAAAATATAAAACCTAATTAAAAAATTAAAACATTAATACTGATCCTAGGCTTAAATATTAGCGTTTGGACAAAACACTGCCGAATAATATTTTTATCGATAAACAAGCTTGCAATCTGCTGTAAGGCTTACCACCTTACCACTCTATGGACTTTTTATTTTTTGGCTTGCAACAACTATTTCTGGGAATAATTTTAAAGATCTTTTTAGTTTTTTAATATATTTTTGGTGAAAATAGCATGTGAAAAAAATTTATTATTAGAAATTGAAATTTTTTTAAATTTCCATACAACCAAAAAATAGTTATTATTTATTAGCTAAACTAACCAACATTATTATTATGGAAAACTGTCTTAAATTTGTTATATAAATTATAACCAATATCAAAGGTATTTAAGTTATTATTGTGGTGTTTGGGCTTCTATCCCGCAGAAATTATTGCGGTAATCAATCTTTGTTTCGATTACCTAATAATGAAGTTAAATTAACAGGAAATCCACCTTTTAACTCACAAGAGGATAATTTGTAAGGTTTCTTTATAATTAGGAGCGCCGATATATTTTATTTGTTTATTACCTGTTAGATTTTTTTTTTCTAATAACCCAACTTCTTTATATTAGTTTAACATAAACACAAAAAAATATTTACCCAGACACAAATATGAAAGGACACACAGATATTCACATAATTCTTTAATTAAGTAATGCTTTTATTATATTTATTTTTTTTATAAAGGGAAATTAGAATTATAGGAGAGTAAAAGCACATTTTTTGGTTTAACTAGTTACATCATAAAAATTGACCATGCTCACTTTAAATGGGTTTTTGGCGACCGGTGAAATTTAACCAAATTCTGATATAATATTAACCCGTTCAGTATATTTAAATATTGGCGCCAATTCATGGAAGTATTCTCATCATAAACGTACTAGCCTAAAGTGCTGGGACCAGTGGTTTACGATAACCATTGAAGACAGAAGATAGACGATCACTCAAGCTCTAAAATATGCGCGTCTGTACAGCATATCAGTAAAAAAGAAGCCCGCCCCGAAAGGGTTAAAGACCACAAAAGGAGCAATTTTTATTATTGCACCAAAATTCTAAACCTTAGAGTGAGCCGCTAGAGCTAGGTATAATTTGTGTCTTGCTAATTTAAAAAGTAATAGTTTGCTAAGTATTTACTGTATTTAAATAGTAAATAATACTACAAATTTTTAAATTTACTTATAGATTGCTATAAGATAAAATAAAAATACAGGGTACATTAGAAAACCAATTGTTTAACGCCATATTAAAAATAATAATGGGTATCATAAATATAAGTAATCTGTAATATTACTATTGGGGAATAACAAATTTAGCTAAAATACCATTACAAGGGTATGGATTTTATATAATTTTTAACTGCAGATACAGGATACCACAAATACAATACAAAAAAAAAATTATACCTGTTTTCAATTCTTCTTTAAGTTAATAAAACGATTCGATTAGAAAATAAAAATATTTGATATAGATGTAGATAAAATAAATTTATTTTCTACGCTTAAGTTTGCAATATCTGAGATCAAAATGTTTTGGGACATGTACAGTAAAACTAGCTCCCGGATATATTCAAGATACAGCCTCTAGACAAAGAAATAATGAATTTATATTGCAAGTTCAGCAATTTAAAAAAAAAATTATTAGAGCAAAAATATCTTCCTGGTTTACTATGCTACAAAACATGTGCTATTTATCGAATATAATAAAAATAATATAGACGATTTAATAACAGAAACATACTGTACTTGAAAACTAGAGGCACAGACGTTAGGAACATGTGTCCACGTATCTAGTGTTTTATGGTATCTTGGTTTTGCAAGATTTAAAAACAATGTACATCATCCGCAAAGAGATTTATTAAATTTTATTGCTGATGCAGCAAATATAAAACGGCAAGGATAGGTTAAAAGGTCAGTAATTAAAGTGATCTTTTTAGCTAGACTTAAAAGATCACTTTTGGAATACTCTCTATATGCTATTGTAAAAATATTTAGTTAAGAGGGTAATATTAAACATTTACACTGGAATGTAATAAAATTCTTTAGCTACTTAAGAGTACTTTCTAATTGAGAACTTTTAAAATTTAATGTATTTGAAAGGTTAACAATAACATAGGGTACAAAAAAAGTTTTACATTTTACATTGAATCTTTTTATTTTTGAATCGAATCAAATAAAATTTTTCTGTATTTTATTTGTGGTACCCTGTGTATAATCTGCAGTTAAAAAAATATTTAAAATCTATACTTGTTTACAGTTAGTTTTTAGCTTAATTTGTTGTTTTCTAATAGTTATAAAACATATTACTTATTTAATATACCTAATACTATTTTTCATATGGCGTTAAACAATAAGTTAAATAAGATAATATACATAGTAAATATAAAAAAAATAGTATTATTTACTATTAAAATACAGTTAATACTTAGCAAACCATTATTTTTTTAAATTAGCAAGACACACATTATTCCTAGCTCTAGAGACTTACCCTGTAGGTTTAGAATTTTGGTGCAAAGATAAAAATTGCTTCTTTTGAGGTTTCCAATAGCATATTAAAATTTGGTTTCATTTCACCGGTCGCCAAAAATCCATTTAAAGTGTGCATGGTCATTTAAACTTTTTTTGTAATGAATCAAAAGATTCGTACCTAAACTAAAATATTAAAGTGCGGTATTTTAACCGTCAAGTAAAAAAATATTTCTAATTGAGTTTTAAGTGGAATATGAATACCGAAACAATTTTTCATGGAGTTAGGTCATCGTAGTCA
>JAHBCN010006943.1:0-46262 GCA_019359885.1 Listronotus oregonensis
TTTTTTTTTAAACACCTCCCTTTGGGATATTAACCAAAAAACAGATAAGGCGTGTTTTAACTGCATAGTAAAAATACCAACTAAATTAAGGTTAAATTAATAGGGAAAGTAAAGAAAATTAGAAAGTTAAAGTGGCATTATTTGGTTTATATCATAAATTACAAAATAGTTATTGATTAAAGATAAAAAAAAATCATTTTAAACCAACAATTGTTATAAGAAATTCAAAATTAGCTTAAATTTTGCCTAAAAATAAAGCAGAAAAACAATAAAGTCAATAAGGTGGTATTTTTCTTTTTCTAAAAAATCTGTGAAAGTATACGAAAATTTCTGAATATCAAATAAACGAACTTTAAAAATGCACTATTTTGCCACAAATGTGTAAGGTTAGAATCAGGTTAAGCTTTATTTTTTTTAAAGTTTTTAAATGAAAAATAAAAAAGCAGAAATGTATAAGGTTTTTTTTTTTAATTTCCTTTAAAATCTGGATTTAATTAAAGGAAAAATAAAATTAAAATGGGGATTTTTATCACGTCGAAAAATAATTATCCCACCTTTGCCATTGCTAATGATCTTTAAACGAGCAACTAACGTCGCACTTCATAAATGGAAAATATTATGCCAATTTTAATTTTGCTGTGAAAATATTAAATGCGGTAACTAGACAAACACCTGTGGCTAACTAAATAATAATATAACAAGTGGCATAAAAATTTACACCATGTAAAATTTACTTTATTTTGATAAAAAAATGTATACATTTTTATCCTAGCTAAAACAAGAAATAATCAAATTTATCGGTTTGACATTCCGATTTTTATTTTAATGTATTGGTCAATTTGTAAATAAAGCAATAGTAACCACAAAATACATTTAAATTTTGGACAGGGTGTGTTCTTAAACATTGTTACAAATCGTTACCACCTTGGTGGTGTTTGACTGAGGGCTTTGTCTACATTCGGCAAAAATGCAACCGTCGGCCATATATTCGGTTTTCGCCAAAACCAGCCAAGTATTTGGGCAACCAAAGTATTGATCCAAGAGCCATAAAAGAGTACTGAAAATGCATTTGAAAATGATATAGTAAAAATGTTTTTTAATAAAACGTCTTACTTCCTAAATACAAAATATGTTTTAGGTTTCTAAATTAAAGACGTATATATTCTCAATCATTATAACAACTGAGATATTATTACAACGATGTAATAAAATTTTATATATTAATTTTCTATTACCATTAATTATCAACACTCTTTAATAAATAAAACTAAATAAAATATAATTTGCATTGGTAATTTTAAAATTTTATATTTTTGGTCGGTTTCCAAGGCTGAGTAGGCTGAAGGCAAGCGGCAAGTAGTATGGGCGGCAAATTTACGATTAATTTAAAAAAAAATGTAATCGTAAATTTTAATGATAAAATTCATGATTTTGCAAAAAAAAGGTTCAAAAAAAATGTTAGTATAGGGTTTTGCCTAAAATTAAATAATACATATTTTTAAAAAAGACTTATTTGTTTTACCCTTTTAATTTATATTTTGATTTTATATTACGAAATTTGTTTGTTTTAAAGAGTTGTTATTTAAGTTTCTATATGATTTACCCGTGTTAAATTTGTTTATTAAATTTTTATAAGAATTACTAGTGTAGTTTACATTCTTTTAATGCTAAATTTTTCGTTCAAATATCCAAAAAATATTGACATATTAGAGCGACAAAAATATATTAGCCTATGGGCGGAAAAAAGTTAAATCCGGCCCTGCCAGCACAAGAAAGATATAAAATGCGAATTTTCTTTTATCAAATTAGAAGTAACGGATTTTTCTTGTACCACCCACGCTGGGTATAACCTTTAATTACAAAAATGCGACTAAATTAGCTTAAACTGTATAGCAAATGGTTATTGTGGGATCGGGAGTAAAGTTTAGTAGTATTAAATAATAATAATAATTACCACTTCTGCGTAATGGTCCAGCTAAAACGACATTGTAAAAGTTGAAATTCACAATTTCTTGTTAAAAGGTATCGTACCAAAAGCACTTATTTACGCAACGTCGTTGCCACGATAAGACCTCCTACGTGCACATTTTTTCATTTAGGTTTGTATAATATTTGTCTTAGTTTAGTTAAAAAAAATGCTTTATCTTGTAAGAACAAACTCACATGTGTAATTATTTTAGCCAAATAATTAAAATTATAATGCGAGTTTTTTCTTTTGGGATAAAGCATTCTTAGGACTATACGAGGACATCAAAACCTGAATAAGAAAATATGCACATAGAAGCTCTTATTGTGGCAACCACATTGTGTAAAATTAGGGCCTAACCAAGAACCTAAAGTACTGCGATTTAAAATTAGACCAAGTTCTTTTTTGACTTGGCAATTTTTTAACTGATCTGTCTATATTATTAATGTTCTTTTTGATTAATACAAACAGTTTTTTTCAGTCAAAAAAGAATTTGG
Organism: Listronotus oregonensis; assembly: GCA_019359885.1. Taxonomy (NCBI): domain Eukaryota; kingdom Metazoa; phylum Arthropoda; class Insecta; order Coleoptera; family Curculionidae; genus Listronotus; species Listronotus oregonensis. The sequence goes on from JAHBCN010006943.1 coordinate 2,464, forward strand.
TCCAATTTTAGATCTCAAAACTAGGCCGAAATTTTTGGATAGGTGCGCGGCCCTTATTTTACATAGGTGTTTTTGATTGATCTTTTCTCTTTTGAGTTGAATACATAAAATAAAATCCTGCCTGCATTTTAAATTCTAAGACAATTATGACCTCGGAAACTCACGTACAATCAGATTGCATACTTCTAAAATACTTCCTAAATATACCATATTACCGACCCTGTTTCAGGGCGTTTCGAATGAAAATAAGCTGTTTTCAAAATGTTTCCCTGTCCTCTGTTTTACAACTTACTAACATACCAAATTTCAAGCTTCTATGCTCATGGGAAGTGCCTCATAATTAAGGGGTCTAAAATCAAAGGCGGCAATTTCCACTTTTTCATGTTTTTATTTAAAAATTACATACCTATTTTTCCTTATTTATTTGTTTTTCATATGAAACTAAAAACAAAAAGCAGAGGCGGCAATATCCCTGTTGAATTCACATTGAAAATTAGTGTTGGGATCAAAAGTCGCAATCTTCACAGCTTAATGCGTATCAAGCACAGCAATCTCCGTTCAGGCCAATGAGATGCATGCGCGGCAGTTACATGATCGACATATGATTAGTTATTAGAAGCGTGTTGCTGTTCATTTTATTAGTACTTCTTGCAGTCACGTTGTTTTCAAGTCTTAATTAAACAATTTTGGTAATCAACAGTTAGAGTTTACTTAGTTTTTGACTGAGAATTAATATATAATAATGTGTGTAATAGAAGTAAATACGTCTCCTGTTACATCAACTAAGGCAGGAAAACGAATAAGGCAACCTGACAAATGGAAGCAAAACGTTGCAAAACGTTTGAGGTGAGCGTCTTTTGGATGTTTAATTTTGATATTCTGTATTCCACTGTTACACATAATTTGTTTGGAGTTAAACCCATTTGTTTATGTTCATAACTTCTTTTGTTTGCATATATTCTGCGAAGAATTTGCCAACATTTCCAAAGTGTGGACACAAAACAGAAGCATTTAAGTGCTCCTTTTTTAAAATGAACGATATACAGAAATGTCATAGAATTTTTTATGAGACAAAAAAAAAACTCAAGATGCGTTAATTTTAAAATACTGTACTGTGAGTGGTACTGTACGCCGCTGGCCGAAAAATAAAAAGCACACTCCAAAGAAGCACCAGGTGAAGTGTTTCATCCGTATTGTTTTGTCCAAGGAGAAAATCTCTGTGTGTCAAGCAACTTTTTTGAATGTCTTGGGGATATCAAAACACAGGCTTAGCTATGTGATGAAACGGTTTGCTGAAACAAGTGAAGTACCGATAAAACGAACGGGTGGTAATCGGAAAACTGCTAAATATCGGGACAAGCTGGAAAGGGTGCAAAGGTTTATAAACCGACTAAAATGTACTGAATCTTATTACTGTCGTTTGGTGACGAAAATAATGTATCCCCCATCTAAACTTAATATCTCTAAATTGTATTTAATGTACGCTGCTCAGGCACTTCCAACGGAGGCTGTAAAAATCCAATTTTCGTTTTATATTTAATAGAAAATATAATTTGAGTTTTAAAACCCCTAGAACCGACGTTTGCTCAAAATGACGGGAGCTAAACAAACGCATACAATACGAAAACGATTTGGAACCCAAAAGTAAACTCTTGACTAAAAAACGAATCCACAATCTTCGTGCGAAAGCATTTTTCGAGTCACTTCGTGAAAACAGAGAAGACCGGCCTTGTCACTTTTTCATTTGATTGCCAAAAAAATTTGGTGCTCCCCAAAGTTCCTGATCAGAGCGCCTATTATTTAAGACAGCTTTATTTCTATAATTTCATATTTATCCAAGGATCTTCAAAGTTTTCACTCTTAAAAGAAAATGTATTTTTATATTGTTGGACTGAGGACATGTTCAGCAAAGGATCAAATGAAATTTCCTCTGCGGTGTTTCATCGATTCAATGAGACTGATTTTGGCAATACGAAAAAGAATATACGACTGGTTGCTGACGGATGCAGTGACCACAATAAAAACTCAATAATGATTGGCATGCGCTGCAAGTGGTTAACTCATAACGCGCCATCAAATGTGAATCTTCTTGGGTTAGTCTTTCCTGTAGTTGGTCACTCATTCTTACCATCTGATAGAGTTTTTGGTCGGATTGAAAAAAAAAATGCGAAGAAAAGAAGTAATAAAAATATCAAAGGAATACGAAGCAATCGTTTTCAAATTTTCCACGGTCGTTGATATGAAGCAAAGCTGTGTTTACGATTGAAATTCTTCTGTTCAAGAGATTCTTAAACCAGTGGGATCATAGGGTTTTAAGTCTAAAGAATCCAAAAGGTTTATTCTGAAACAATGCAGGTCGGAAATATTTTTACAAGGAGCGAGCTTCATTACAAAAATGATTTAGGAAAGTTCGTTAGTATCACAGGAAAAGGCAAGCAGCTTAATATGATAAATCTGGAAAAAATTGCACCTTATGGTCATCAAGTTAATGATTTAAAACTGGGTGATGTGCAAAACCTTTTGACCAAACATTTTGGTTCAAACTGAACAGAACTTGATCAGCTACACTACTATAAAGAGCTTCTTCAAGGTAATGAACAAGAAACAAGCGAGCATCCCGGGATCCCGTTAAGGAGTTGGAGAATTTTGTGAATATATACCTAAACTTTTAGAAATTTTAGTTTAGTTTTTATTGATAATATTATTTACCAAAATCGAATTATATTTCTTTACTAAGCAACTGGCACTGTATTTATTTGACCTTAAACCCCATGTTTAATCGGTTTCAAAACTGGCTATATCCCTGTAGATCATTTTCAAAATCGGCAATCTCCAACCATTGGAAACAAAAGTGGCAATCTCCAAAATATAGTTTTTTTAAAATCAATTATAAATAAGTTTTTAAGCAATTTCTTTAGGACATCAGATCCAAAAACACTTTTATAGATTTAATATCAATTTAAGTAATATTATTGCATTCTATTCGTTTCCACAGTTTTCCGCCGTTTCCTCAAATTATGGAATTGGGAAATTGCCGCCTTTGGTTTTACACCGCTTAATTTTCATGAGTTAATAAGTGAATCAGTCAGTCAGTAAGTAGTAAATTAGGTGATTTTCAAAAACGAATATATCAGAAACCACTTGACACAACTTTCTCAGTTTTTACAGGTTTATATAAATATACATAATACCAATTCCTATACCCTTTTGTGGAAGGACAATAAAGTTGTAAATGGAAGAAAAATACGCTGAAAAGTTTTGTGTAAATACACTATTGCGTCTGGCTGGAACTTGGCCACTACCGTTCGCCTAAATGTTAACTTATGGAGTTGTGTTAAAGTGCATGGTTCTAGCCCTCTTTTAAAATTTATTAAGGTAGCATGACCATATATATATTTTTTAAATTGTAATACTTTATTTTATAACTTTTTTAAATAAATTATAAAATATAATTTTTTATTTTTTATTTTAATATTTTTTAAATAATTTTTATAAAATGATTTTTTTTTTGATCATCCCTTTTAATATACAAAGAGTTTAATCCTTAAAGCCCTCTGATTGACCCCTATGAACTTGCAGATCGCCTGCAATAAAAGAGAAGAAAACCCCCCAAAAAACCCAAAAAACACAAATATTATTCTTCGTTTCGGGAGCAAGTCGGCCACCGTTGACAAGATAGAAACTCAAACAAAAAATTAAACTAAATGTTAAGAAATTTTTGATATAAAAATTTTGGAAATTCTGATAGCTTTTTATTACGTTTTGTCATAATGACACTAGGTTATTTGACTGGTATGTATTCAAAAAGACCAGAAAGGTGGGTGGTACGGTATGTTAATTGATTTTAAGTTTACCTAAATTTACTTCGGCATAAAGCATAGGTAACCATGTATTATTTAAATTAACAGATATTGATGCTACATATTTGTCTTTATTAAATAAAATAAATGCACTTACCTATGCTTGATGCCGAAGTAAATTCAGGTAAACTTAAAATCAATAAACATACCATACCACCCACCTTTCTGGTCTTTTTGAATCCTATAGATACACCAGTCAAATAACCTAGTGTCATTTATGACAAAATGTCATAAAAAGGTTTTTACATCAAAAATTTCTACGGTGGCCGACTTGTCACCGAAACGTAGATTAATATTTGTGATTTTTGTTTTTTTTTGGGGGGTTTTCTTTTTTGTTGCAGGCGATCTGCAAGTTCATAGGGGTCAATAGGACTGGACAGGGTCAGCTCGTATACTCCGGGACCTGGACCGAAGAGGTCCCATTTTCCTAAAAGTAGTAAGGCGAGTATCCCAAATAAAACAAACTGAAACATGAATCCGTCACAAAACTATAGAACATATTTTCAAGATAATACTCTACCACAAAAGTCAGATTACCAATTAACTACTTTGAGATGGCTAAATATTTTTTACTGTTCTTCTTTTTCTTTTTCTTCTTAATGTGCCATACATATTCCTGCTTAGACGTTTATCGTCTTTCCCATCATATAAATATATTATTTGCAGCTTTTTATAGTTCCTGAAAATCCTTTATTTCGGCCACTGACGTATATCTCGTAGCCAATTTTATTCTGCCGATTTCCCTTCTGCCTCCTTTAATTTTACCCTTTGATTTGATTTTCATAAAAAAAACCTTTGAAAGCTTAAGGTCTCTATTATATGCAAAAAAAATCCTAGTACATTGTATGGGAAAAAAAGGTGTTTGACCTCCGGATTTTTTTGTACAGTTTCAATTTTTAAGAAAATTTGGAATTAGGTTGCTTTCACCCTGTAGATCAAAGTTTATATATGCTTAAAGTGTGCTTTTTATTTTTAGAATAAATATATTTTTATGTTGTAAGTTTTAGTTTACATTATATTTGTAACGTTTTAACCCTTAAAAATTATCCCTTATAACAAAAAAGTTGTTTTTTTATCTTAAAATTATTTAAAAACGCTTATATTGTAAAAAATATATATTTTAATAGTTTATGGTATAATCAATATTTAACTACAATAATTTAACCCTTAAATAACCACCTTCCATGATATTTCCAAAAAAAAATGTTTTTGACAAATTAAAATTAGTTCCCACAGAAATGAAGCTAAAAAAATTGCACAATGCGCAGTTTTTTTGTCCTGCATCGATTTGCATAAAAATTTGGAATTAGGCTGATCGTACTCTTATTCAAATTCTATATCATGCCGATAAGCGCTGTTTGTTTATTAAGGGTGAAAACTACCCCAATTGTCAAAACTTATAAAATAACATTTTAAACATTAAGATGGGTAAGATTTGGTTTGGACTAGTTATGATTGTTTTATGCTTTGGAGTGCAATTTAAGAATATTTTAACCCCTTAAAAATTAACCCTTGTTGAAGCTTAAAGTAAAAAAAAATATTTAGCCTAAAAAATTTATAATTTATCATAGTAATTTAATTTTAGAATGCTCTTGCTTAAAATATGTAATTATTTCATAATGCAACTTTTCAACCCTCATAAATCAACCCATCCTATAGCTTAATTTAACAAAAGATTTACCCAAAAAAAAAATTAATAGCTTGACAGATTTAATAAATAAAAATATTACCGCCTGAAATATTACCAATTTCATTATTTTGCAAATTTTAAATCTTTAAAAACCACCCCTTACAACATTGCAATTCTTATAAACTAATTTAATAGATAATAATAAAAAATAAAAAATTTAATATAATAATAAAAAAAGTAGAATTACATATAAAAATTTATTAATTCAAAAATACACTGCATATTTACATACATAGACAAAAATCAAATTTATTCAAACACAGGACTGCAACAATATGCTGCCATTCCAAGAATGTTTTTAAAATAACGCACTTTTCATATAATCTTTAAGTAGAGAGGTCATGGTACTTTAGTTTAAAAAAATGTCCCAAATCTAATTTAAATGGGGCTAATTCTTTATTTCCTGTTAGTGTTCCACTTTGGGTAGTAATTGTTTTTTTGCTTTCTGAAAGTAGACTGATATTTAAAACAGAGACATAAAAAAACTGGATATTTTTATGATGAGATATTTTTGTTATTACCAATAAAATAAAATTTAAAAGCCTAGGAGCTATGCGAAAATTTTAATATAAAGGCAGTGGTTTGTGCCTTTTCTTTTGTATTACAGTTATGTAACAGTTTTTTTGCAGTTTGATTTTTAAATCCGCCTTTCCGCTTTTTATGGTTGTAGCCTTGGTCTGTTGTTAGTTATATGTAATTCTGCATTAGAAAGGATCCATCTAAATAGGGTTGTGTGATGCAGAGTCCAGAGACTTTTCAAGGTGATAGGAGTCAAGGCCAATTATTAATTACTGAAATTACTTGTAGTTTTAATATTGTTGTGTTTATTGTGTACCTTTTCCTAATTAAAATATTCCCCTAAATTTAATAGGTACATTCTCTCGTCCAGTATTTCGATTGTGCAAGCAAAAAGTTTTTGTTTACTTTTAATGTACTATGACCCGCGCCTAAAAATGATGATTAAGCGTTTGGAGTCCTGCGTTTAGAAGAACGCAGGACCTTGAACCCGGACATCCTAACCACACGCATTATCGGTAAGCAGACCGCGGCGGTCAGTGAGAACTTTTTCGTCCTGGCGTTTTATTCACAGAAAGACAAAGAACTCGTCTCAGCCATGTCTTGGTATCTTAATGTTCTATATCAGGGTTTATTCAATTATACAATTTATTGAAACTTCTTATTCAGAATCAAAAATAAATAAAAATTTCTTGGATGTCACTTCGTTCTGGATGCTCCGTTTTCTTTTTTTTTTTTTTTTTTTTTGGTGCCTCTAGGCTCCAAAAAAGCAATGCTTACTTTTGGTCGAAAAATTAACTATATGGAAGCTTATTTTAGTTACAATATTTAAATCAAAATTAGAAGGCTTTTAATTGACCGCCGCATGTGTGTTCTTGGAACTCTAAAAAAAGAACGCATAACTCTGACTGCGTAACCCGGAACGCCTGACCGCATTTTGTCTGCGCGGGCACTTAATCCTGCTTAACCGAAGTTCAAAATATACAAAAATAACATATACAAAACTATTTCAAAACAAAAAAATATATATATTACATGCAAAGAAACCTGGTAGGTGATTAAAATATGAAAATTAAAAAAACTTGTTACCTAATCTTTTGTGTAAAAAAAACGTAATTTTGTCGTCTTATTTGTGGTCAAATACTTATTAGTACTGTTTAAAAAAACGTACTTAAAAAAAAGTTTTTGCTTTAAAATAAATTGTATAATAAACCCTTTTTAACATACCGGGTGGTGCGTCGCCGAACGGAACATAGAAAATCCAATGAAAATTTTAAGGGGGTCAATTCTTTGACTCCCCTGTACATTTTACAGAAAAAATGTAAGATAACTTTTCAAAGAGACCAATCTGACAAGCCCTCGTGCCAAGTTTAAAAAAATTTTAATAAGCGAATGTTGAGTTATTTAATTAAATGTAATTGCAAAATTACCAAATTTTCAGTTCAGGTAAATCCACACAGACACCAGTAAAATGAATATTGTCCCTGACATGAGGCAAAGTGTCAATTAATCAGTGACAGTCGGTATTTGATAAAAAATATGAACTATCCAATCGACGAAAAAGTATCCATAATTAAGTGGCATTATACGGAAAACAGTTTTAGAGCAGTATCTGAAATGTTTTCAGTTTATTTCCCCATCAAGCCCATTCCGTCCATTTCAACTATTAAACGTATTGTCAGTAAGTTCGAGTCCAAAGGTACCGTAATAATTAATTGTAAATACAACTCAGGGTATCGAAAATAAAGCCGGAGAAAGAGAAAACAGAGATCTTAATATTCTACTAAGTGTGGAGAAGAACAAAATGGTTAGTATGAGGGTTCTTGGGCAAGAAGCAAATAAACATCATACAACGGTATTGCGCACTTTAAAAAAATACAAATATCATTCGTATAAATTCGAAAAACACCAAGAGCTGCAGGAAGGAGATGAATGGATATATGATGGAAAGAGTAAATAACGATAGGAATTTTTTAAGAATTATTTGTTTTACCGATGAATGTATATCACCCTCAACAATAAACTGAATGTTCAGAATTGCCGGTATAGGAACAAAGAAAATAAACATCGCTTTGTTTATATTCGGACACAATATCCCCAAAAAACAAATGTATTCGTGGGAATTATCAGACACCATATCATTGGACCCTTTTTTATGGACTATAACCTAACAGCAAAGGCCTATTTGGACTTAGTTCAAAATCGATTTTGACCCGCCTTGGAAGAGGTTGTTCGAGAAGATCAAATGATCTGGTACCAAATGGATGGCCATAATGTCCGTTCAATGGTTAGAAAGTACCTGAAAAATGCTTTTAACGTCAAGATTATTTGTCCACGGTACCGGATACTTTGGCTAGCCAGGTCAGCCGATCTTCCACCGAATGATTTTTTTCTGTGGGGTCACTTAAAAAATGTCATTTATAAAAGTGTTAAATTTGAGAATCCAAACCATCTGCAAAACGGTATTTCGTTATAATGTAATAAAATTTCGCAATACTAAATTGGCAACGTTAAGAATAAATTTTATGATCGGTTGAGATATGTTTTGCTGTTAATGGGGGGTTGTTTTTTGTTTGATTAATTAATGTTTTATGTAATTTTCTATCATTTTTAAAAAAGTTATTGTATTTTATTTTATTTTTTTCCACACCTAGTAAAATATTAAGAGTTCAGTTCTCTCTTTTTTCGGATCTATTTTCAAACTTCTAAGTTACACATTTACAATTATTTATTGTGATGGCTTTGGACTCGAATTTACTGACAATACGTTTAATGGTTGAAATGGACGAGATAGGCTTAATGAGAAAATAAATTAAAACTATTTCAAATACTGCTATTGGTTTAATTACATTTTAGTATGATAAAATTATTTTTTTAATGATCGATAGTAATAATTGTTATTAGTTAAATTTAATTGTTACATTGAATAAAATGTTTGATAAAAAAATAATGTTAACGTGTCTTTTGTTTTGAATGTATTGATTGTGAGATTGGTGAAACGAAAAAAAAAACATTTCTTGTATTCGGCTATACGTCAGATTTGACAAAGCCTTATAACAAATTGTTTGCTGGTAGCTGGTGTCTGTTTGGTTTTACCTGAACCGAAAATTTAGTAATTTTGCAATTACATTTAATTAAATAATTCACGATTCGCTTATTACATTTTTCTAAACTTGGCACAAGGATTTGTCAGATTGTTTTGTTCAAAAAGTTATCTTACATTTTTTTTTGTAAAATGTACCAATAATTAACCAACCGGTATAGAGCATAATATCAAAAATAAATTTTAAAATTTATCTAAAACATAACATTATATAAACATTATTTATATTAATAACTTTTATAACGTATTTTAAATAAATGACAGTAAATTTACTTAAAATAACACAAATCCGACATATAACGTTTATTAGCCTTAATAAAGAGTTTACGCTTTAGACTCTTTCTGTTTAGAAAAATATTGTTTTACCGACAAGTCAGACTTTATAAAAAGAAATCTGCTGTTGACGGGTTTAAATGAATCTTTTTGAAAAGCAAGAAAGCAAAGAAAATGCATTTATTAAAAATAAAGTTAAAAGTAAACTTTAAAAGATTTTTAGTTCTTTCTAATTCGCAACAAAGTATTTATTTAATTTTAGCATAAATTGCACTTTGTTTATTTATCTTTAAAACGTATTACACTACTTTTATTTTAAGCATTGGTTAAAAATTGTAAAATTATGTTATGTTTAAAGGGTGTGAAATCGCCATAGTTCTTTTCTCAGTTTTACCACTAATAAGTTTAATCTGATAACAAAATGTATTAGCTGATTTTTTTTTTTGAATGAGTACTGCACTAAAAATAGTCAAATATTGGAAAATAAAATACTGCACAACAGGGTAAAACTTACGAATGCATTTTTTTGTCTTCTGACGGTCCACTACACTTAAAGCCTAAGTAGTAATGTACCCTGGATGTCTTAAACGGGTGTGGTTCGAAACATACGTTAAATTGTAGGTTTCGGATAAATGACATTACCAAGATGTTGATAGGGGATAGGTCAGATTTACTACTTATGTATACAGGGTGTCCTGATAAGGTCGTCCTCCGGCGATATCTCGAGAACCCTTCATCGCATAGCTTTCGGAAAAAAAAGTATAATAAAATCGGCCTCGAGAAAATGCGGGAAATTATTTTTAAATTTCTAATTCTGCCGCTAGAGGGCGTAAAATTAAAACCAAAATTAAAAACACGGATTATTTAAAAATGTGCCATATTAAATTATGTCATTCATAGTTTTCTTACAAACTATGTAAAATAGGAAAACTTTTTTCTGTTAAGCGTTTTTCCGTAACCTGTCAAATATAAGAAAGGGGGATTAGCGAATATACATTTGAAAAAAATTAAATAACTTTGTTTCGGCTTAACCGATGATTTTGATGAACTAGATTTCTTAAAAAAGCTTTTACCAGGGCTTAAGATAAAAAAATTGGTTTAATAAATTTATATTTTTGTTTTATCCCCAGAGACTGATTTGTGTCAAAGTTATAAATCTTGTCATTTTTTTTTATTTAAAAACAATGGTATTATTTTTACAAGCCCAGTAAAAAGAGCATAAAAAAGTAAAGAAACTGGTAAATACCGCATTTCAATATCTTAATTAGTTCTCGAGTTATTGCCGAAAAACTGCATTACTCGTATCCTTACCTATTTTAAGCTGTCAGATAAACAACGCGGTGTTTTAATCGAAAGTGCTGGGACGTCAAAAATTACAAAAATTAGAGACGTCAAAAAATAACAAGTGCATTGTTTGTCAAACCTACAAAATTTAAATTTAGTTCTTGTTTAACTCAGTTTATCGTTATTATTATTAGTGGTAGAGTTGTTAATCATTTTTAAGTAATTTTAAATTATCTCCTATTCCACCACCGAGGCTACGAAAGACGGCATTTTAATAAAAAAATTTTTAGACGTTTGGCAACTTGTTTAAGAGGAAATGTGCATCCTATTTCAGTACATTGAAGATACAATTAGCCAAAGCCAGTAGATAATAATCAGCTATTATTATCCACGTGCCGTGTAATTATAAATGATGTTATTAAATTGATAATAAACAAATAATAAGGATATTATTAATCTAATTTAATATTCTCAAGTAAACAAATGGTTTTTGTGGTCACTCTTGATTAAAACGCCGCGTTGTTTATCTGACAGCTTAAAATGAGTAAGGATACGAGTAATGCAGTTTTTCGGCAGTAACTCGAGAACCAATTAAGATATCGAAATGCGGTTTTCACCGGTTTGTTTACTTTTTTATGCTGTTTTTAATAGGCTTATAAAAATAATATCATTCTATTTAAGTTTTTAGAAAAAAATGACAAAATTTATAACTTTGACACAAATCTCTCTAGGGATAAAACAAAAAAATAAATTTATTATATCAATATTTTATCTTAAGCCCTGGTAAAAGCTCTTTTAAACGAAACTTAGTTCATCAGAGTCGGTTAGGCCGAAACAAAGTTATTAATTTTTTTTTCAAATTTATATTTGCTCTTCCCCCCTCTTATATTTGACAGGTTACCAAAAAACGCTTAAAAGAAAAAAGTTTCCATATTTTACATAGTTTGTAGAAAAACTATAAACGACATAAGTTAATATGGCATATTTTTAAATAATCCGTGTTTTTAATTTTGTTCTTAGTTTTACGCCCTCTAGCGGCAGAATTAGAAACTTGAAAATAATTTCCAGCATTTTCTTGAGGCTGATTTTATTATAAATATTTTTTTTCCAAAAGCTGTGATAAAGGGTTCTCGAGATATTGCCGGAGGACGACCTTATCAGGACACTCTGTATAACGTCCATAGTGGCACATCTGCATGTTTTGGTAATTGGACAATGGTGACGGAACTGGAGGATAAAATGGCTTGAATTTACTACCTAGTATTTAAGCTTCATACAAGCATGTTATAAAGTTTAAAAAAGTAGGAGGTAGTTTATTAATCCGAGATTTAAATATTTGTACATTAGAAGAAATAGGACATACCACTACAGGTAGACTGTTCCACAATCTAAACAATCTAGGGATGATGCAGCGTGCAAAATAGAAAATTCGGGGCTTCTTCAGATGTACTGTAAGGGAATACATAAAAGACCCACCTTGAGTTAGAAGCTATGAAAATACTTATAAAATAGTTTTATATAATTTGTTGGTAGGCACTAGCGTAGCTAGAATTTTTAAACTTTTTATCTAAAAATTGAGAAACACCAATAGCATTTGGTATATATTTGCTATGGGGCCCATGTCTCACTGTTAAGATAAAAGAAATGTAAATCCTAGCTATGCCAAGATCCCGTAAAAGAGACATACCTTGCACTGATTTTTAAAATAAGGCTTTGGGATTGGCATAAGAAAAATGAATATTAGACTAAGGGATACTACTGTCAGCAAACCTAAAGGTAGGGTTAATCATGAAAGAAAGATAAAATGTCGAAAAAAAGACAATCGTTGTTAATACTCAATCCTGTGGTACCCTAGTAAAAGCTGGTCAAAGCCAGAATAGTAACCATCCACCATAACAGTTAAACGTCGATTAAGAAGGAAACTGGAGATCTAGGCACAAAGTTTAGGCGGCAAACCGCAGTAAGGAACCTTGTTAGGTAGTACATCATACAGATCTAGTCCATGATCCGGTCCGGCCTTAGATATGTCAAGGAAATTGGTGTACGGTTTAAAGACAAAAACCTTTTGTTATCTCTTATCGGCTTTATTAACTACTTTTACATAAAAAAAATACTGGTTAAAAAATAAGGGTTTTATAAAGAATGCTACTTCGTTAGAGTTCTTTGTCGTTCTGCGCGTCGGAGGCGCCGCTCTCGAAGGTTACACGCGTTACAGTCTTAGAGGGGGTTTGCCACCGGGCTATGCGTAGTTGTCACGTTTTAGTTAAAGTCTTAAACATACCGCTTGAAAGGCGTTGATAACGGTTTCAATAAAGTCTTAACAGTTCCATCGGGAGCGAACTTAGTTTATTAAACACAAGTCACTATTTTTCGATTTCGATTGGAAGCGGACACACTTTAGAAAAAGCTCGTTTGAAAGTTCCTTTTCCAGTCTTCAAAGTGACGACTCTAATTTGTTGATCCTCCCCTTGATGGACTTCAGTTATTCGGCCAATTTGCCAATGTGGTGGAGGTACTCCATCTTCCTTTAGTAAAACCATCATACCAATTTTCAGCACTTCAGCCTTGGACTGTTTCCATTTATATCTTTGTTGGAGGGTAGTTAGATATTCACTCTGCCACCTAGACCAAAAGTGTTGAACCATCTGTTGTAGCCTCTGATAGTTGGTTAGACGATTAATAGGTGATTTGGTTACATCACGTTGTGGTAGTGAAGTTATCATTTGCCCAACGAGAAAATGGGAAGGAAAAAGTGCTTCTAGGTCATTAGGATTGTCGGACAATGGAGTAATAGATCGGGAGTTAAGAATTCCTTCAATCTGACTAATTATGGTATAAAGTTCCTCAAATGTTATATGAACATCACCCAAAATTCGCTTTAGATGATCTTTTGTGGATTTGACGCAAGCTTCCCATAATCCCCCAAAGTGTGGAGATCTTGGTGGTATAAAAACCCATTTTATATTATTTTCGCGTATATAATCATGAATATTGTCCGAGCCTTGGTTATTTATTAAATATTTATACACATTGTGTAATTCATTAGCAGAGGCCTTAAAATTGCTACCATTATCCGAGTAGATTGTAGTAGGTACACCACGTCTAGAACAAAGGCGCTTTAGTGCATTAAGGAAAGCATTTAGGGACATATCAATAACTAATTCTAAATGTGCGGCCTTTGTTGCAAAGCACACAAAAATACATAAGTAAAGTGCCACTCGAGATTTAGCACTAAAAGTTGAAAATAATGATTATTATCTTTATCTCGTGAAACCAAATAACATGCTCCATAAGCTAATTGCGATGAATCACAAAAGCCATGCAATGTTACTTCAACGTGGTTATTTAGAAGAATGTGACGAGGAATGTTAATTTCGTTAATTTGTTGAAGCTGTTTATAGATAAATAAGGTAAATAAGTCAGGAGGGACTGTTTCATCCCAACCAAGTTTTTGTTTCCACAATTCTTGCAAGATTAATTTTGCTCGCATGGCAATGGGACCGAGCAGACCCAAAGAATCAAATATTTGTGATATTACACCTAAAATTAGACGTTTTTTTATTTTTGTTTGCGACTGAACGGAAATGTTGACACGATAATTTAATTGATCTTGGTTGGGATCCCAAAAAATACCTAAAGTCCTTACAGTTTTATCATCAGTAATAAAAAATTGAGGAAGATTTCCAGAATACTCATTTAATTCTAAAATTCGTTTATTATTTGACATCCATTTTCTAGGTATAAATCCTGACTTAGCAAGTAAAGCGGATATTTTGTTTTTTAATCAAAATCATCATTAAATCATTAAATCATCGACGTAAAAATCGCTTAGATTAAGTTTGAACGCTCAGGAAATTCTTTATTATCGTAAGTACTTGGTTAACGAACGAAAAGCTAAAAATATTTATATATATATTTAAAAATATATTATATATATATTATTATTATATATATATATATATATTAATATATATATATATATATATATATATATATATATATATATATATTAAAATATATATATAATATATTTTGAGTTACCTTCGGGTTTGAACGCCAAACAACGTTGGAGATTTAGTGACTCCTTCATTAACCATGCGATACATTTTTTCCATGTCGCCAGTAATATTATTATAGAAAGTAAGTCGTCCTGTATAGTAGGCCCGACTTTTAATACATCATTGAGTGATATACCGGAAGAACTTTTGGCTGAAGCGTCGAATACAACTCTTACTTTAATGGTAGAACTGCTTTCTTTGACTACACAATGATGAGGTAAATAATAGTTTCTTTTATCGGAAAAGTTATCATCTGATTTGTTAACTGCGGACATATGTCCTAAAGAAATATATTCCTGCATAAAATCGCAATACTGATCCTTTAATAGCGGATTTTTACTTAGGCGTTTTTCAATAGAATAGAAACGTTTAATAGCATTATCTTTAGATTCACCCAATTCCATTAAATTATTTTTAGTCGGTAAACTGACCGTAAATTTACCATTACTATCACGAGTGGGTTGTTTGTATAAAATATTCTTCACATTCCCTTCTTCTTGTGAATATTTTTTGGTAGATTGACATTCTTCTAATTGCCAAAACTTTTCTAGCTGATGTTCTATATTTTGGGTTTTGCAAATTTTTAAATTACAAATTATATTTTTGGGTATGATTTATTGGTACAGGGCCTGATGTAATCCACCCCTAAGTGAGTCTTTTGTAAAAGGCATATTAGTTCCTAACTTTATTTGACCGACACAAGGCAAATTATAAAATATCCTGCACCAAGCAATAGATCTATGGCATTAGATGTGTTAATTGGTACCTTTTTTAATTTAAAATTTTTTTTTATTTCCAGGAAAAATTTTTAAAAATTAAAATTGGGTTTAAAAAGGAGGAAATTTGGGGAAGAAATCTTTTTTTCCCGGGTGATTTTTTTTTGATAATAAGGAAAATTAAAAAGTTAGGTAAATGGTTTTTTTTTGGGGGAATTTTTAAAAAAATTTTTTTGAAAGCTTGTTTTCTACAATCTTTATCTATTTATGATTGAAGCGTAAACAATTAGTATACTAGTTCATATTTTTACTTCAGTTAGTCTCGCATCTGATAGACAGATTAAGAAATTTTTGACATAAATTTTAAAAAATGGGTTCGTGAAACGCAAGAAAGAACACGCCACTCTGATTTTTGTTTAATGGTTTGAATTAAAATTTAACGTTTCTAGCATTTGGCATTTTTTTTTTAAAAAAATCGATAAATTCGGTATACTTCGGTAATTGTGAACTTTTAATAGAAGTTTCCCATTCTCGGCGAGTAGTGTTATCTAATTTCGAACTAAGTAAATAGATTAGAATGGCATCCCAGGACTTTACTGGTTGCCCCAAAACTTTATATGCGTATTTATGATAACACGTTGGTTTTGATACCTTTTGATTAATAAATTCCACGTAATAAAATAATTTTGATCGCTTATTTGTAAAGACTGTATAGTTTGAAGGGCTTCACCCTTTAATGAAGACTGTAAATAATAAAATTTTTGTATTGGTGTAAGTGTCTTACTGTCATGAATAATGGTTTTAAATGCATCGTAAAACTGAGTAAATTTATCAAAGCCACCATCAAACACTGGTAAATTTATGGGTGGCAATCTTACAATATGCGTGGCATGTGTAGGTTGTGGTTCAGGGTTTGGAATTTGTGCTAAAGGGCTGTTAACAAGCTAAGGCTAGTTGACAAGAGCTTTTCTTGGGCTATCAATGATATATTATTTGAAGTTTTGTTAGTTTCACATGTCGCCGCTAGAGGGATTTTTTCTGATATTCCGACAGAATGGTTAATTTTTTCAAAAATTAAATGCATTGATATATATATATATATATATATATATATATATATATATATATATATATATATATATATATATATATATATATATATATATATATATATATATATATATATATATATATATATATATATATATATATATATATATATATATATATATATATATATATATATATATATATTATAAACAAAGTAGCTAAATAATGCCTAAACAAGCTTCCGAAAACCGTATCTCGATTACTTGTTCCTTACCTAAAATTTAGGCCAAAGAAAATTTTATACGTCAACATCTCAAAAACTATAAAAGCAACAAGAAACAACAAGAAATTTTATAGAATACCAACTATGTATTTTTACGTAGTCTTTAACTTAGGTTATAATTTTTTTTCGTCTAAATGCAATACTTTACAAGTTATAATAAAAAAATCAAATTCCAGGGGAACACCTGAAAAAAATTCTGAAAATTCGATTTATTGATTATAATTCGTAAAGTATTGCATTTAGGCGAAAAGCTCATATAACCTTAATTAAAGTTCTTGTAAAAATACACAATTCATTGTTTATAAAATTTCTTGTAGCTTTTATAGTTTTTGAGATATTGACGTATAAAATTTTTTTGGCCTAAATTTTAGGTAAGGAACAAGATATTGGGGTACTGTATGCGCAAGCTTGTTAAGGCATTATTAAGCTACTTTTTTATAAAAAGAAAAACATAGCAATGCATTAAATTTTTAAGAAAATGAACCATATCTGTCAAAATTTCAAAAAAAGCCCTCTAGCGGCGATATGTAAAACTAACAAAACTTTAAATAACATAACATTTATAGCCCCAAGAATAGCTCTTTTTAACTGGCCCAAGTTCGTTAAAATCGACTCAGCCGTTTCGAAGATACAAGGTGTTTTTTACGAAAACCTTTACTCCCCACCACTTTATTTTTAGAGATACAGCAAAAATTTTTAAACAAAAAAGGTTTAAATTATCATTGACTTCACAAAGCAGGTATTTTTTTAATAGGTTAATATAACAAAATTCGCAGAAATATAATTTTTTTAGATTCAATATTGCAGTTACGCCCCTAGCGGCCATTTCAGAGACTTGAAAATAGTTTCCAGCTATTTTTCGAGACCACTTTTACTAAAAATATTTTTCTCCAATGCTGTGCGACAAACATTTTCTGACATACAGCCAGCGTCCATTCTTGTTTGGATACCCGGTACACAGCGACAAATTGTTCGGGTGAGAGCTTGCTTAAAACGGGTAAAAAATTATCCAAGGTGTACCGTAAGCTAAGAAAACCTACGCGCCCAAGGTCTTTTGTGCATACAGTCAGAAATTAGAAGTTTACGAATAGAAAATCTCGGCTCAAAATGGTATTGTTAAATCTAAATAACTTACTTAATACAATGTATCTAGGAACTGACACATTAATCCCCTAGTTTAAAGTCATACTAATTACCTCCAGAAAAAGGTGGTATAATTGGGACGACGGTGCACAAATTATAACGCTGGAAAAAAAATGTTATTTAATTGTGAACCGTAGGAGCGGCAAAATTTGAAAAGCCTACTGGAGGCAAATGTGTAAATCCGCCACTGACCTTGTGGTTTCGTTTACCACTCTTAGCCTATATTTTAATGTCTCTTAAATTGTGCCTGTTAGAAATCTGATAGGTAAAATGTTGCAATTTTCTTTGTTAACTGCATCAAATCCTGCCTGCATTTTAAATTCTATGGCTATTATGACCTCAAAAACTTAGGTTCAATCAGATTTCAGGGCGTTCCGAGTAAACCTGTGAGTTTTTCATTACTTGTGTTTCAAAACCTACTTATATACTAAATTTTAGGCTTCTACTTTCTTGAGAAGTGTTCCATATTTTTAATGACTCAGTAAAGAAAGGAGTGTATATAAGTCAGTTAGTCAGCCAGTCAGAATATCTGCAAACCACTTAACATAACTTTCTCACTTTTTTACGGATAATTAAAATACTTATATAAATTTACATGACCAATCTAATACCTCTACGTAAAACGACCACCAAGTTATGATAGAGGAAAAAACACGCTAAATGATTTCGTGTAATATACATAAACACTGTTTGCGTTAGGCCGGAATTTGATACTTTCCCAATTTTGACATATATATTTTTATGCATAAATGCATGGTTTAATCATTAAGAAAGTAAAAATTTAAGAAATATCCTTCAGTTCATTTCCGACATTCCAGCAAATAAAAAAATGTTAAATGATCCTATCTAACAAAATACGATTATCCGAGTTTCCTGTTGCCATTAATATAGCAACCATTGTGAACGCTTAAGAAGCTCATAAATTTCAGCTTTATACTGAAAAAGCTTAATAGCTTTTCTTACCTAAGGTGAGTAATTGCTTTTCTCTCTTAAGTGTAAATGTTCGCTATTAATTACCCACCAAATGGGCAATAATGTTTTGTTTTTCCTCCAATTGTTTATAATATACTTACTTTCAAAGAAAAACTTTTAGCCCTAATACCTTGAAATTAATTCTTCAAACTTGAAAGCGCGGTTTTGTAATGTAAATATTTAATTACGAAAAGAAAAACTACATATTATAACTCTGTTTCGTTGCAAGCAATAGTAATGAAATTTTTGCGGAATGGTTTAAGTATCGTA
Source organism: Listronotus oregonensis (assembly GCA_019359885.1). NCBI lineage: Eukaryota > Metazoa > Arthropoda > Insecta > Coleoptera > Curculionidae > Listronotus > Listronotus oregonensis. The sequence goes on from JAHBCN010006943.1 coordinate 21,682, forward strand.
AACCATAGGCGCGCTGGTATATGTATCTTTATATGTATTTGAGAGATATATTTATCCTTAATTGCAAATAAGGTTGATAATTATTAAAAGTAATCCGATTTCTTGTGTTTTGTCAACTAAAATTATACCGATGTTCTATCCTAGTGTTTTTATTATTTACTTTACTTATTTTTTGTATACGATTGCACGGTTTAATGTTCTGTTTTTATATTTGTTGAGAACAACACAAAATAATGTAAAAAAAAATTGATCATTCCATAACTACTACTACTAAGTAAATATTTGAATAAAATATATATTAGGAAGTTGTTAGGCCTAATTCAATCTGCCTTCCTAATAACGTACCGACGGCCATTATTTGGCAGACCAATTAGCTTTGACTACTGTGTCTACCTGCGATAGTTCTTACTTGGCAAACTAATAATCTTTATAAATATGCAATTGCGTAGTTCCTATTATTGTTACAGTGTTATAGTGTTACAGTTACCAAAATGGCTTGTTTAACAAGACGTGCAGACCCCGGTCATTTAACATTAAACAAAAAGCGTATTGTTGAAAACGTATTCCATTATATGACAAATGAGCAAAACTGTGATTTAAGAGTTGAAAAATGTGCTTTAATGACCGGAGTTGGAATGGCGATAGTTTACAGAATTCTAAAACAAGAAAACGAGGGAGGTATAGCGTCACTAAAAAAACGACCAGGCAAAAAAGAACTTTAAATAACAGATGACATAAAGCAAGCAATAAGACGTATTGTAGAGTCCGATTTAAAGAAGAAAAGGTCAGAAGCGTCATACCAAAAGAGTCCGCAATTAAGCCTTTTTCCCTTTACGCTCCACCCATACGTTGTTAAATTTCGAACAGAGTGACGAGAACGGGAATAATTTTAAAGTGAGAGAGAACAACGCATGCTGATGAGGCTGGTGGCATTTCAACTTTAAATCGGACTACATAGTTTCTTTATGGGAAAAAAATCCCGACTGTGGATAGTATTTTTCGAGCTGTCAGATATCAACCGGAAGTGCTTGGAGAATTTTAAAGGGTTTGAATTCCCAGTGGAAAAAGTTCCAAAGAAAATCTTTGTTAATAGAAAGTGGAGAGATTGAAGGAAAAGCAATATATTATCTAGATAAGACCTGGATAAATAAGGGATATACGCTAAAGAAATGTTGGCAAAATGGGAATCTCACAACTGCTAGCCAGGCCTTTAATGGAGGCCTTTTCACGGGTTTAAAACCTCCATCTAGGAAGGGACGTAGACTAATTATTACTCATATTTGAAGCAAGAATGGTTTTGTAGACGGAGCTCTTTTATTGTTTAAATCTAAAAAACAGGAGATTATCACGAAGACATTATGTATTTGAAGACTGGTTTTTGCAGATGATGGACTTAATACCAGAGGGTTGTTATTGTTATGGATAACGCAAGTTACTATTCTAAAAAACTGGAATTTGTTTCAAATTTAAGCTGACTTAAAAAAGATATTCAACTCTGGTTAATGCAGAAAAACATTAAATTTCCTAAAGATAATGTTAAGCGAGAGTTATTAGAACTAGTAAAAATTAAAGTGGCGATAAATAAAGATAGGTAGGTACACAAATTTCATCATTGATGAAATAGCGAAAAAACCAAAATATTAGTGTGTATCGGCTGCCACCTTATCACTGCGAACTCAACTCCATAGAACTTATATGGGCGCAAGTGAAAGGTGAAGTTGCCAGAAATAATACAATTTTTAAAATAGCGGACGTATAAAAACTTTTTCAAAATGCCATATCTAATGTTTTCACATGTGCTACATGTAAAAAATAAAATGTGGAATATGGATATAGTAGTCGATGAAACTGTTTAACCTTTAATTATAAAACATGACTTAAATAATTTAAGCAGTAATAGTTTCTTAAGTAATCTGTTTTTTTTCAGTAGAGTCATTTTATTGAACTATTTTAAAAAAATCTAAATCGTAAAATATTATTTTCCTAAATTTAGGAAATGGTTTATGTTCGATTTAGTCTTGGGTATTGAAGTAAAGAGAATATAATACTTATTTAAAATTATTTTTTATTTTGATGACATTTTCACATTCAATTTGTACTTAACATAGTGTGGCACTGTGGTGTTTTTTAATAGGTATACTAAGTGACATAGAAATCCGAACACCCAGTTTAAATGATTTTATTTTAATAAAATTTTGTATAAGTACCTAATGAAGCATAATAAGTAAATGATTAAAATATTGCATTGCTTTAAAGCCCTATTACCTTTGATAATGTGTGGATGCACCCCGATGTGTTAGGCATTCTCCAACGCGTCTAGGCATGCTTCTGATCAGGTGGTCAATGTCCTCCTGTGGTATCTCATTCCAGGCAATCACCAACTCCTCTCGAAGTGCTCCTAGAGTCTGAGGAGGACGTTGCAAATTGAGCAATCTCCTACCCATCATATCCCACACGTGTTCAATTGGGAATAAGTCGGGAGATCTTGGTGGCCATGGTAACAATGTGACATCATTATGTTGAAAGAAGTCCATTGTGACTTTTGCAACATGTGGTCGGGCATTATCTTGTTGGAAAGTTGGATTTGCCAGGGTGTCAAGATATGGTAAAAGATGGGGTTCTAGAACTTCTTGGATATAACGCTGCGCGGTCATGTTACCTCTGATGAAGATTAGAGGTGACCTGGAACCATAAACTATAGCACTCCAAACCATAACTCCAACAGTGTGATGAACATGTCTTTCAATAAAAACTGTGGATTCCTCCTTTCACCACGTCGCCTTCTAACCCTGGCTCGACCATCGTGCATGCCTAAACAAAATTGAGACTCGTCACTAAAGACAATACTGTTTCATTCCTGATCCCAGAGTGACCGTTCTCTGCACCACTCAAGGCGATTACGTCGGTGTTCTGGAGTTAAAGGGAGGACCCAGTGTGGTCGGTATGAAAACAGGCCAAAACTTCTCATTCCGTAAACAGTTCGCATGCCAATAGGTCTTCCATGTTCTGCAAACCATTCATTTGCAATGGACCTGGTAGTGGAGAAACGGTCCCTTAAAGCCAATAATCTTAGGCGACGATTTTCACGGTCTGTTGTTCTACGGCGGCGTCCAATGCCCCTTGCTCTCCACGTACGGCCTTCTTGAAGCCATGCCTGACAACACCTAACCACAGTGTCTACACTTCTTTGCACTCTAACTGCAATTTCCCGAAAAGAAAGTCCAGCTTCCGAAGTCCCACTATACGGCCCCTCTCAAACTCACTAAGTTGACGAAATCGTACAGGTCTCCGTACTCTAGGCATCGTAACCAATCGTAAAGAATGTCAAGAACCAAAATCCGCCAAATTTGGATCTTTACTGCTGCTGCAATATTCATTTTTAGATTGTTAGTGAATTTTAAAAAAAGCATATAAAAACCGAAATCTCAGACTGATAAGGCTGCAAATTCCATCAATTGTTATTTTCAGTAAGATAAATAAATTCACCAAATTTTATTAAAATAAAACCATTTAAATTGGGTGTTCGGATTTTTATGTCACTTAGTATATTATTGTTTGATTATAAATTTTTAACTTTATTTTTTAGTTTATTTTGTTGCATTTTTAATATTTCAATATTTTATTGTTGTACTTGTAAAATAGTTCTTTTGTTGTTATAAGTATTTTTATAAGGTTAGTTTAAAAGTATTGACGATTGCTACACAAAAGTTTAAATTTGTCTTACGGGCAAATAAATAAATAAAACTTTAATTTTTTTTTTGTATTTTTACTCAAATTTTAGTATTAATTGTCGAATAAAATACGATTCTTATCTTTAAAAAATTACTTAAAACCTTTGTACCAAACACCAGCCCAAGCGTACTGTTTTAAAGCATTATTTTGGCCGACACTACGTTATTCTTTTGTTGTTCGGCCCAAAGAGCTGCCTCATATTAGACCGGGGCCGAAAGGAGTACCAGCAGCATTCTTATTGTCTATTAAATCATTGTAAATTAAATTCCAAAATATTTATACCCGTACAAATACAAGAAGCTTATTAGCATGATTTTAAATATTTTATTACTATCACTTGCAACGAAACAGAGAAATCTTAAAAAGATTGGAGTAGTTTTTATATAAGTTATGTTAAGAATTTCGCTTACAAAAAATAATTTAATGTGTTCTGGTAATTTAAAAATAAGACAAATGGGGAAGCTATAAATGTTTTTTATTGCAATGGGGTAAAATTTTGGGTAAAATATAGGTCTATATAAAATTTTGGGTAAAGTAAAGTAAGAAGAAGTGATGGTGATGTACCATATAATTTTTTTTGTTTGGGGAAATATGTGCTTCTTTAGCTTCAACATACGGACATACTAACATGCATACAAACATTCCTACATACACTTAAATAATTTTGTTTATTTGTTTGCAAGACCTCACAGATTATCATTATGCGGTTTCAATAATACAGTTCAGTCAGCCAAGGTTTAGAAACGGCGTTTCCAGGAAAAAAATGTAGAGGTTTTTTTCTCATTGTTTTTTTATGTCTTTCAAGCTGCTGAATCGGAATCTGAGGTTTGCCACCTCGACAGGAATGAGCTTCACAACGAAATTGCAAAAAACCTAATCTTTTTGTCACTTTTTTCAGTTTTTTAACTATAACTCGAACATAAGCGTTTTTGTTTTCATGAAAACTATGATACTTTAAATTAAAGAAGACAAAATTTCCTACAAATACGTATAATAACTCTAAAGTCTGGAACAATCCATAACGTCGTTAGATCGTGTTGAATAAATTGCATTTCTTGACTATTCGTTAAAAAGGCAAAAACTATTATTCAAAGTACGCCATGGTACTCTACTATTAATTTCATACACCTTCAAAATCAATTATTTTATGATTACCAGGTATATCCTGGTTACACAGGTCAATGAGCCTTTTTTTAATGAGAATAAGGTTTTGATAAAAGAAAACATATTTTAAACAAATTACTATTTACACGAAAAAAAAACAACAACACCATTTTTTAAATTTTTTATATTCATTCGTCGTTCTCATCTGCAGAATCATCACCTAAAACAACAAAAATGGGGACTTTCGATAACTATAATAAAAGCAATGCCGTTCATGTTCATTAAGAACAAAATTTAGTATATATTGCACAATAGACTTTAATAATATTCAAAAAAATGATAAAATCGAAAACAAGAGAAGAGGAAGAAAAAGAAGTCATTACTTGCATGAAGCTCAGGATTGCGTTCTCAGATTATTCGTTTAGAAGAACTAAGCAGTATACCCGCCAGGACGTAATGTTTTTTTTAATCCCTTAAGGTCAGTGGACTGCTCAAGCTTTTGAAGGATAGGCGCTGGTCTATTCACTGGAAAAATATAATTATGACATTTTGATCTGTGCAAGTATAGTTATCAATTTACAGTGATACATATTGGATTAAAATAATAATAACTTATTATAGTATAATTATCTTCGGACTTTGCAGGTGAAATGTCTTCATAGTTTTCTCTTAGCAGTATTTCTATATTGAAGCACCTTCTTTCACAATTTAAACACTGCCTGGAGCAGTATAACCCAACCTGTCTGCATCCGCAATGGTCCTTACAACTCTAGCACTTGCAGGCAATGAGTTTCAGAAGCTTATCTGGGGTTTTAGACTCAAAGTATAGGACTCAAGTTATCTTTAATAACTTTCCATCCCCACTGCTTAGGTGGTTGAATTTTTCCCAGCCACTGCAGTACTTGGTGAAATAACTTGTACCTGTGTTGCTGGGCTGCAGTTCTAGTGAAGGGGATTAATGCTACATTTCCGCTAACCTTGAATGCTGATGACACATACTGTTTATACCGCAGCCTATTAATTGAGGTGTTGTGATGGTCTTCGCCATACAAGGCCACTAAGAATTTTTCCCTGCCTCCAAATTTTTTTCTGCACTTGCACAGATCAAAATGTCATAATTATATTTATTTCAGTAAAGAGACCAGGACCTATCCTTTAAAAGCTTGAGTAGCCCACTGACCTGAAAGGACTAAAAAGAAAACATAACGTCGTTGCGGATATACAGCCTGGTCCTTCTAAACGAATCATATGCGAACGCAATCCTGAACATTATGCAGGTAATGACTTTTTCTTCTTCATCCCCTAATTTCGGTTTTACAGTTAAAACAGTTATCTGAAGTCTCCATTCTTGTCGTTTTAGGTAATAATTCTGCAGATGAGGACGACGAATGAATATAAAAATTGAAAAAAGGTGTTTTTGTTTTTTTCGTGTAAATAAAAATTTGTTTCAAATAGCGTCGGTCTAAAAATGAATCAAGCACTTACGGGGTATTAAAATTAGACCGTCTATATGATTCCTTTTATCAAAATCTTATTCCCCTTAAATTAAAAGTTGTACGATTTCGTTTGGGCTAGTTTGCCAATTTTGTATATGTAACCAGGACATACCTGGTAATCATAAAATATTTGATTTTAAAGGTGTATAAAGTTGATAGTAGGGCACGAGCGCGCACTTAGAGTAATGTTTTTACCTTTTTAGCAAAAAGTCAAGAAATGCCATTTTTTCAACACAATCTAACGACGTTATGGATTGTTCCAGACTTAAGAATTATTATATATATTTGTAGGAAATTTGGTCTCCTTTAATTTAGTGTAACATAGTTACCATAAAAATAGTGATGAGCGAGACCGGTCTTGGTCTTGCGGTCTTGGTCTTGCAGCAAGACCAAGACCAAGACCAAGACTGCCTTTGCGCTTGCAAGACCAAGACCAAGACCTGGGTATGCAAGACCAAGACCAAGACCAAGACCGAGGAGTGCAAGACTACGCAAGACCAAGACCCACCTGCAAGACTCTTGCACTTATGCGTTTTTTTTTTAATATTAGAAATTTCAATTTTTATACTCAATATATAGAGGTATTTCATACAGACATGACATAAAAATTGTCGAGAACTGCTAAAAAGGCGATTATTTAATAAGTAACAGGTTTTTTTAATAAAATCAATCAATCAATTACTTTTTTCTTTTATACAGTTCTCTACCAAGGATAACAAATAAATTCAATAACATGTTTCAAAAATATTGAGATGGTGACTCAATGGTCCGACAAAGCTCGATATCTCCGAAACCATTCACGAAAGACAAAAACTAGGGGTACACAAGTTATAGAAGCTGAAAATTACTTTCATATTCCTAATGTTAAATTAGCCATCTAGTAATGCCACTTACAGGGTAAATCAAAAATTTCCAAAATCCAGAAATACATTAATTTTGTTCAACACTGTAAGAAGAGGCATCATAAGATTACTTCTTAAAACTAAGATATAAATGTGAAAGTGATGGATTAATAAAAAAAATGTCATGTGATATAGAAGTTCTTTTTAGATTAATGAATTTTAAATATCACTTCCGGTTTAGATGGAAAAGTCAAAAGAATGATGACGACATTTTTGTCAAAACCGAAAATGATATTTAAAAACCATCTACGTCGACATTGTTCGTATATGACAGTTACACAATTTAGCATAATATACAGGGTGGCGATTTTTTTTAAATGGATTTTTCGCAAATAATTTTTTATTTTAGGTTAAAAGTTAAAAATAAGAAAGTTTTCTTGAGTGGCTGTGGATTCTTCAAAAAATTCTGGGATAAAAAATAATTTCACATTTACTCATTTTTAATTTTTTTATGTTCAGTTTTTCACTATCATGAGCGGTTTCGGAGATCTCGAACTTTGTCACACTCTTGAGCCACCTTGTAAATGTAGAATGTTTATAACGTATTTTTACAAACATTGAACGGCAAATGTTTGACTAATTTAAAAATAAAAAGTTCATATAAACTGAAAAGTTCCTTGATTCATCTTTTTTTTTAAATCAGAAACCTGTGTTTTATATCAGAATCTTTCTAACGGAAATTTCACGTCACATCTGGTTAGTTATTAAGTCTTTTTTTTCTGCTTACACACTACACCGTTTTGTATTTGCTTTAATTTTATATGATTCTTCAAAGAAAATTTAAATAGTTTTTATTACTAAAATGTTTCTATATGTCATTAAATGTATAAAAGCAGGTTGTGTCTCAATTCAACTAAAAATGGACTACAATAAATAAACCCCTACATTTAAAATATGCTTTTTTATCGAATAATTTAAATGTATGTGTGAGGTTAAAATTGGTTAATTTTAAAGCAAAAAATATAGTCTCCATCTTTATTTATTTTTAAGTAGTAAAAAAATATATATTTTATTCAAGATTGCTTAGTTTAAATAATTACTACCAAAAAAAGCAAGACCAGCAAGACTCTTGCAGCAAGACCAAGACCAAGACCAAGACCAAGACCGGGTGGTGCAAGACCAAGACCAAGAACAAGACCTACTTTTGGCTTGCAAGACCAAGACCAAGACCAAGACTAGCCCGGTCTTGGTCTTGGTCTTGCTTTGCTCATCACTACATAAAAAAAACGATAATTTTCGAGTTATAGTTAAAATACTGAAAAAAGTGTCGAAAATATGAGGTTTTTTTGCAATTTCGTTGTGAAGCTCATGCCTGGAGAGGTGGCAAACCTCAGATTCGGATTCAGCAACCCAAAAGACATACAGAACCGGTGAGAAAAAACTTCTACTTTTTTTTCCTGTAAAAAACCTTTGCTTGCTGAACTAAATATTAGGTATAGTTTCACAACTTTAGCAAGAAAGGCAAAGAAAATTTATTTATGAAAATAAATATTAAATGAAAAACAGAAAATATGTATTATACATATTTTTTACTAAAGATATTTATTTATTTATTTATTTATTTTATTAAACATTGTACAGGATGTTTAAAACAAATTGCACTATTTCTGTCCTCCTTACTTTAAAAGATAAGTTTTAAATTAATTTTCTAGTATGGTGACTATGAGGCTATGAGATATAAATTAAAACCCAGCAACTTTTAAGACTGTGATATTCATCAAGACATATTGTTCAGTTTTGGCACCGATGTAATTTTGGCTATATAGACAATTTAAAGTCACCTTTTTAAAATTTGGCAATTAACTAAGCAAAAACGATTTAAAAAATAACAAAGGTATTATCCAATTTCTACTATATCAAAAATAAAGTTAAGTAGAAGGTCGGTTAAGTTAAAAAAATATAATAAAAAGTTGTAACACTGCTTCATTTATAGATTACAGATTTTTAAATCCATCGCATTGATTGCAAACAAAATGTAAAGTGTTTACACACAAAAGGGTGCGGGTTGCTGTATCCCGAGAACTATAAGAGTACTTTTTAAAATGTAAGTCAGTATTCACCCAAGTTTAGTCTATGTTCACAATATTTTTACCTTGTTTATGAAATTCCGTTTCTTTATTAATGTCTATACCTCCTATGAATTACACTTGGCTTTTCTAACAACATTTTTTGATGATTTCGACACTTCCAGTAAAATCATTTTTTTAGACGTTTTTGAAATGTTTTGCGCCAAAGAGAAAATTCGGTATTATTTTTAAATTTGTGTAAAAGTTTTTTTGAGTTGGTACCTCATTCCACTCTAAATAAAATCTCTTGACTAATCGTCTTACGATAGACAAATCAAACCCTTCCAGATCTTTAGTCAATAATTTAATATTATGATTTTTGTCTGGCGAAGATACTCGAGTTAATAGATTGCTTTGCATTCTATCGTAGTCCTCTTTCCTAATTCTTCTTGTGGTGATCTCCTCAATACCCGCATACATTGCAGCTCGGCCCGTGTTATTTTTTATTGGCAGTTTAAAACAGTTGCTTCGTGCCTTTTCATTGCAAACTCTTATTATATTAGCAACTACCTCTCTAGCCTGACTATAAAGAACTTTTTTTTTTAAAAACTCATTTAAATTAATAACAAATTACCAGTTATTATTAAACACTAGTTATCTAAAAATTAATTACAAATTGCTACTTGCGAGTTAATATGTTTTTTTTTTCTTATTTTTAATGACAATTAACATTGGCGGATGTACTTTATTTATGTTGCTAAAATGTAGCCTGCTTGTCACCTAAAAATTCGCCACTGTTGTTAAAAATCACTATTTTGTTTAGATTTTACCATTTCATCCCATCAACTGCCTCGATTTATAGTGATTTTTTCCATCATATATCAAATGGCTTAAAATCGACGTTTTATCCAATTGGTTGTCTTTATATTAATAAAACCAATAAAGTGGACAAAAAATGTAATTTTCCTAATATACAAATAAATAGTATCTAACACTTACTATATTTATAGGATTCGCTTAAACCGAATTAATAAAAGTGGTTTATTATAAATCAGTTCAATAAAACGACTTTTATTAAACTAGTTTATAAAGGTTGAAAGAACTAAGTAGAAAACGACTTTAGATACCTCTTTAAAATTTAATATAGGAGAGTAAATGTTATTTCGCTTTATCTTTAATTGCTTTTGCTTAGTAAATCGTAAAATGTAAAAAAAATGATTTTTATTTTCTAACATTTTATAAACATAAAATAAATTATAGAATATTCGACCTAAAATAAGTTCTTGTTAAGCTATCTCATTCTCCCAGAAACGAGTGGTATCACTTAGTACCATCAGATAGCTTTTAAAAAGTTAAGATAGGAAAGTAAAATCCGTCTTTTCTATTTCAAGCCGTTTTTGTTTAGTAAGCAGTCATAGTGACTAAAATGTTGATTTTCAACTGTCATTTGCTTAAAAAATGTTAAATATTAATAGCGTATTTTACACAATGCTAAGAATTGGCCATATAATTCTAAAATCTAAAAATATATAAGATGCTTCCTTTAAAAAAATATTTTAAGATCGTAGCACATTTTTAAGACACCCCATTTATTTAAAATTATTTTTGTAAGATGCATACCATTTACTTGTACAAATTTTGTATAAAAAGTTTTTTACTTAAGTCGATAGTTAACGAGATATCATTACTAAATGGACATCCGGAATAATAGGTATTTTTAATTAAGAAACACGAAAGTTTGTGTAAATAGGTATATTATTTAAACCTAATTTAATAATTATGTAGGTGTATATGATTATATTAATAAATCAGTGTATAACAATTAAGCCCTGACACGCCGCTTATGTCCGCTGAAATCCCAATAAAAAATAATAAATCGACTCGACATCAGCCCAGCAAGTGAAAAAAATTACGGACGGCCAAATAAAATTACATATTTGCGCAAGCTATCTTAATATGAAAAGTAAGCTGACCGAACGTATTCGAGATATCGGGCCTTAAGCGGTTTGCAACATTGCCAAATTCAAACACAATTCCCAATAAACTAAATTAAGTTAAAGAAAAACTAATAAAAGAACTATAAAATATATTAGTTTTTATACTTAAGGACATATAAAACCCAAAGATTAGACCTATATTTAAAAAACAAAGCATCAAAGTGCTTAAAACTTAAACGATAAATTAAAGATATGCACAATTTGGCAACAACCTGTTGGTTTCTTTTGAAGCAAATTTGGCATTTTTTAAATTCCTTTACCCCATCTTTTTCTCGTGGTCCAACTGTACATACGTGTCAAATTAATAACTCCATTTTTTTTAAGTCGTTTAAAAACAGGGAGTTGTTTCTTTATCTTAATTGGCTCTAGCAAAAATATACCTCCTTCCTTAAAACAAAACTTTTGTATGTAATATAGGCTTATTTATTAAATTGCTATTTAATTAAAACATCACATTACCTAGAATTGTTTTGCAGACAATTTAGACCGACATCCCATTACTTCAAATAATTGACATTGATTAACTAAGCAATTTATCAGACATGTTGATGATAAATTACAATTGTAAACAGAACACTCGGGATCTAGGAGCTATTTATTTTCGCCTCTCAAATAGAGCTTAATATACATATAGAGTTATAGAATTTACATTATTTATAACTTGATTCTGGCGTTGGTTTTATATATTTAAGAGATGAATGCCGCGTGTATAATAAAAGTAGGATAAGTCAAAAAAGTAAAAAAATAAGTCAATGTTAATTAGGCAATTATTAAAATAATTTAAATTTTCCTTTTAAACGCGGTAATTTGGAGATCATTTTTAATTCAAAAACTCTCAGAACTGCTAAAATGTTTAAAAAAATATCAATAGGATTATAATTGTTTAATTTACATTAACCTTATTTTTATTTTTGCCGACCTATCCCGCTTTTTCCATATATGTACCATTAGTGATTGTGTAAACTTAAAATATTTTACCAAATATTAGATTTATGGAAAAATAAATACTAAAGTCATTAATAATTAAATCACTTATACCGGGTGTTTCTTAAAGGTGGTTCCCCCCTATAACATTTTTATTTTTTAAGATGGAAAAATGAAATGAAATTTGGCTTGTCAATATATGACCTAAAAATGGATTGAAAGACGTGTTCAATTGTTTCTGATGATTTCCGGTTTTACCGGAAATGACCTAAAATTTTGAATTTTAAAAGAAACACCCTGTATTTTTCAATTCAATTGTTTCTGAATGAACGGAAATGACCTCAAATTTTGAATTTTAAAAGAAACACCCTGTAATTTTTTTTACCTATTCAATAGAAATTCACATTCTAAGTACAATGACACCCCATGTGCCAACTTTTAACATTTTTTTAAAAAAATATTTAATTTTTAAAAATCCAATCTATGGTGCCATGACTTCGTTAAAACAACCAATTTTAAGTCCAGGAGGCGCGAAAAAATAGTTTTAATTATCTTTTATATTTTATGTCTTTTCCAGAAAGATAAAAATATTTCAACATTTTATTTCTAGACATAACTAATTTTTTTCAAGTGTAACGTGGTTGGCATATTCGAAAATAGCATTTTTTTGAATAATTTGATACCCCACACTTGATATTTGGAGTTAAATCAACACTAAAAAAGCTAAAATATAGGCATAGTAGTTGTTGCTTATAAGAATAATAATTATTATATTATTATTATTAATCATTATATTTTTAGGTATTTAAATCAAAATGTCTTATTAATAAACACAGCAATAACTTTAAATAACTAACTCGCATTAAATTGTTAAACTATGTAACATCATTGCTTATCAACATTTTTGTTTATTTGCAAGCCCACCTGACAAAATTGCCGAAATGCATAAATATGACTCTTCTAATCGAATGCCACGACCCGGATGATTTAACAATAATTTTGTGAGCAACAACTACTATGCCCACTTTTTTGGTTTTTTAGTGTTGATTTAACTTAAAATATCAAGAGTGTGGTATCAAATTATTCATATTTTTTTTTTAATATGCCAACGAGTCACTATCGTTCCATTTGAAAAAATTGAGTTATGTCTAGAAATAAAATTTTGAAATCTTTTTACCTCTCTGGAAAAGACATAAACTACGTCAGATAATTAAAACTATTTACTCACGTATCCTTGACTTAAAATTGGTTGTTTTAACGGCGTAATGGCACTCTAGATTGAATTTTAAAAAATTAAATATTTTTAAAGGAAAATGTCGAAAGTTGACATATGCGATGTCTTTGTATTAAGAATGTCATTTTCTATCGAATAGGTAAAAAAATACAGGGTGTTTCATTTAAAATTTAAAAGTTAAGGTCATTTCCGGTGAAACCGGAAATCGTCAGAAACAATTGAATACGTCATTAAATGCATTTTTAGGTCATATATCGACATGCCAAATTTCATTTTCTCATCTTAAAAAATAAAAAAGTTATAGGGGGGAACCACCTTTAAGAAACACCCGGTATATACAAGTGTATTTATACAATAATTGATTACGTCTACATATTTACTTTATTTAGTTTTTTTATTTGCACTTTTGTAAAAGTCAAAATGACAAAAACAATATTTACAAACCAATTTTTGGAGCATTCTAAAAGCGATTCGATATATATATATATATATATATATATATATATATATATATATATATATATATATATATATATATATATATATATATATATATATATATATATATATATATATATATATATATATATATATATATATATATATATATATATATATATATTTTTAAAATCATCGGTTTTGTACTATTTTTTGCATTTTTTAATTACAACTCTGTGACAATATATTAATTTTTCTAGAGTAAACATTTTTTTTAATATATTAGCATAAGGGTTGATTTTCAAGGGTTAAAATATATTAAATAAGAATTAAATATTTATTTTTAAATTTATATGAGCCCAATTTTATGTGACTTAAGCTTTAATATAAAAGGTTTAAAGGTTTTTGCAATAGGGGGTAGTTTTCACCCCTAAAAAATAAAAAGCTACCTTCAGCATAATGAAGATTTTGAAAAAAAATGTAAGTTAAGCTTAAACCCAAATTTTCATGCAAAACAATGTGATAATATATTAATTTTTAAGAGCTGAAACATCTATAGATATATAATTTGCTAATGTGTATATGTATTATATGTAGGTAGGTATATATATATATATATATATATATATATATATATATATATATATATATATATATATATATATATATATATATATATATATATATATTTATTTGTCTGTCCACGTAATTCTGAAGTTATGACTTGAGCTAAAGTCATGAAATTTGGCACAGTGGTAGTCTTTAGCAGTGGCTAGAACCTAACGAAGCCCGTTTTTTAAATTTCGCACCTCGGGACAAAAATAGGAGCAAAAAAGTGTTTTTTTACCGTTAGCCGTACGGAAGGCGTCTTACGGAGACAGAGGCTACTTAATATTGTCTCTCGCCTGGCGGAAACAGGCTTTTCATCTAGTTTTAAATAATGTTTCAAAGAAAGAAAATACTACTTTTTTAACTCATTTGAGTCAAAGTTTACTTAACTTAAGCTTTAATGTATAGTTTTATAGCTTTTAGCAATAAAGGGTAGTTTTCACCCCTAAAAAATAAAGAGCGCCCATCGGCATAACATAGATTTTGAAAAGGAGGGTAAGTTAAGCTTATCCCAAATTTTTATGCAAATTTATGCATTTTGAAAAAATTGCCAGGTTTTGCACTTTTTTTAGTTTCGTTTTCTGGACTGCTCAGAAATAACTTGCTATTACCAAAAACTTCTACTCACTTTGCATATTTATGGAGTTACTATTTGTGTGTAATCTTTTTGTCTGGCATAACAACCCTGGTTTTTAATGAATAAAAATATAGTGACTTTTATTTTGTAGAGCAGTACAACATAAAGTTGTCGAACAAAACATTTCCAATAAATTAATAACTTTCCAGAACAACCATCATCTTGGTGTTTTATATTGATACTTAAAACCTGATACAAGATTTTTTTATGAAATTAGTTATTTTAATAAAGTACCCTTATATTCTATATTATTTTAGTATTTTGGCAAGTATCCAACGATGATTTTTTGATATTATTTTTTTTTACTGCAGCCCTTATATCTTTTGTTAAATGTATTTAGCTCGTACCATATTCTTTTTTTGAGAACGTTTTCTTAAATTATATTAAAGTTAGATTACGAACAACTGCTGAAGAAGTCAGCAACATCTCCAGCAAATTGATGTATTATACGTTTTATATCAAAAACAAAAAATCTGTTATAAATTGTCAAGTTAATAAAAAACAAGAAGACCAGTTACAAGGGCGTTAATATGTATCATGTTTGTATTATCTGTTCTAATCTGCCTTTTATTTTAATGACAATAACAATATAAACAAAATAAGATTAAATAGTAATTATATATTTTTGTATTTGGGAAAATAATCTACATGAACAAAAAATCATTTTTCTTTCTCCAAGCTACAAAAGGAATATGACCTGTTTTAAATTAAAATGAGTTTATTTGTTAGAACCCAGCTAGCTGTAAATGAAGGTAATCATTATTTTGTCTTAGTCTGACTAACATAAAAATGGGGATATTCAAGTAGATAAAAGTAGAATCTACATTTTATGTCTATCATAGCACATTTTTAAAGAAATATTTTTAAACGTAAATTATTTTATTTTTATAAATACGTATATCATATATGTAGATATTATGATCTATATTGTTATCTTGCAATTTAGAAGACTGCCAATTAAGCAGTATAGCCTAAAATATAAAAATAAAATAAGTTCATTATTTTGTAAATTTAAAATTTTAAATATAAATCTCACTTTTAATTAATATTTTTCTTTAAATAAGTTTTAAATATTTTAATTCGTTAAACCAAAATCAATTTTAAATACGAAAATTATTTATAAACTGAAAATGTTTTGCTTTAGATAAAATTAGCCGCCAATTTACATCTTTATATTTTCATCAGCATTATATTATAAGCAAAACTTATAAAAAATTATAAAATATTATAAAAAATTGTATTGGTAATAAGAATATATTTTTACTTTGTAGTGATCTTTATATTTTTAGTAAATTACAGCTTCTTGGGCTATATTATATTGTTGTTAATCATCGAACATTTTATCAGTTTTTTATTTAATGGTGGTTTCCAAATTTAATAGTTGATTGGTAAAATCATTAAAATATTTATTTTCAAGGGCAAAGTATATTATACCCATAATATGGTTCAAATAGTTCAATAAATTTTAAACATGTCCTTTGTTTTAAAAAATAAATTTCTTTATAGTAGGCAATTATTTTGTGTAAAATACAAATAAATCAACTATTTATACCATAACACATAAATATTGTGTTACTTATAAAGTTTTTCGTTCATTTTTTAAATAATATCTACTGAAAAAGCAGACTGGGGCGGGTTCATGTCTTGTACATTTCTCTTTTACTACATCAGGGTTTCTGCTTAAATAGTTCTATAAATTATATTGGTATCTATTTTTCTCATAAAATATTTTTTTTAAACCACCAGTATATTTATCAAATAGTAAAATGTGTATATAATAAACAAGTAAAGAAAATTAAGAAACTTACCAACCTTAATTTAGATCACATTATTCCTTATTGCTAAAATTTAAGTAATAATTTATCAAACAGATAAAAATGTAATATAAATAATTGCCTATTTAGGTATTATAATTAAACTAAATTACTACAAATTGATATGATGTACTGTTACGTTGCAAAATTCAACGTAACAATATTATTTGTATATATGTATTATTTTATGTATAAATACCTTTGTATGTAAATACCTTAAAATAAGAGGAGCAGTTGTAGCCCATCATTTTATTTTTTCTTTTGCTTAAAACTGTCTGTTGTCTGGAGCGCAAGGGATAGTTTAAATTGTTTCCATTTTTGTTTACATTTTTGAAGGTTTTATTGATTTTATTTTCTCTCAGAGGTTAATGACCTGTTATTGATTGCCTTTTTGTTTACCTAGATTAACGTGAATTACTTTTTATTAAGCTAAATTTTTATGCTTTTGTTTATTATTTTTGGAGGTTAATGTTTTGACGTTTGGAATAGATCAGAAGTTAGC
Organism: Listronotus oregonensis; assembly: GCA_019359885.1. NCBI lineage: Eukaryota > Metazoa > Arthropoda > Insecta > Coleoptera > Curculionidae > Listronotus > Listronotus oregonensis. The sequence goes on from JAHBCN010006943.1 coordinate 39,077, forward strand.
AACGAACAACTGTTTATTTTTGCCAGTCTATGGCAACGAACCAGCTAATTGGTCGTGTGTGAGTTGGTAGAATTATCAAGAAGGGGTTGGTACCGCCAAGGTTAACCTGGACAGAAAACGCTGCTGGTGTGAAATAGCTTGGGGAAGCTCTCTCTCTCCTGCTGACCACCAAAGAGACACCCCACGTAAAGGCAATGTTCTAAAAGTTAACCCTTGTTTTGGGGATTGTTGAACAACTGCCTAAGTAAATTTCCCGTTTGTTTGTGCTAATTGTAGTACGTTGTTTCGGAGTGAAATGTCACGTTATCCGTATATTTTTTGGGAAATTTATGTCTTCTTAAAGAAGGATTATACCACGTGGAAAACTTGTATGGAACCCTTTTTCTTCGTTAATGTCTTATAAGGGGCGATAGTGGCTCGTTAAGTTTGTGGAAAAAGGGTTCTTTCTACTTCTTTCTTCCTTCTTCTTTTCTTCTGTTTTTTACCCCTTTGATTTCTTCGACTTGATTTTGTGTTCCGGCCAATGCAGCTTATGCCTAGTTCCAGTTCGAGTTAATGGATTTAATCTTATGCCTTATGTTGGAGATTCAAGTGACAAACCCAAGTTGCCGACATTAGTTGCTGATGACTGACAGATAGTCTACCTTTTCTAAGTCACAACCACTTGCTTCCATAATAACCGGAAAATCACAGCTAAGTTTTAGGTTTAAGAAAATTTTTGTAGATTAATGATATTACTTTGACTTAAGAGAACGTCATGTCGATAGTCTAGCCTTAGATTTGAACTGAAATTTTTATTAAAAACACCTGCTAATCATTTGAATAGCTTGATGTTACTCGATACCTTCTCTGTCTGAGTGAACAGTCATTAACACTTTATTTTTTCGGTACCTTCACTAAAATCTAAGACTGGAATTTGGACATAAGTATACACAGGTGCACTTTTAAAGCTTTAAAGGTTATCGAAAGAACACTTAGTATTATGGTATACCTTAGGGGTATATAGTCACTTACTTTTAACACTATTCTATTGGGGAACAGATTGTTAGGAACAGTTGGTACTTATGAGTTGAAATCATATACATGAGTACGAGTGTTGTATATCAATCTGTGGTAGGAGGTATAAGGTTTATTGCTAATCATTTGGTAATAATCTTATACGGTTTAATTATAAATATTGAATTTGATAATTGATTAATTAGATAGAATTACTGATATTTGTTTTTGTTTAACCCTTGACCGGATATATTTTTGTTTAAGCCTTAGAGCTCTCAGATATTTTGCTGTAACGTCCATAACGTCATTCTGCTTCATTTTATTATTTTTTTTAATTTGTAAGTGCCTATGAAAAAGTTTTAAACCAACATGGCCTTACGTATAGGTGGGTAACATACTAGAAGGTTTTTTTTGTAAAAGGTATAAGCTTACGGTCTTTGTTATGTATAGGATTTAACTGTTGACAATTTATTAATTGTTCTGCTTTTGGGTTTAGTAACATTAAATTTGTATACAAGTCAAACTTAGTTTACATTGTTATATAGTTTTCAATAATTTAAAATCTTATTAAAGTTTGGTTTACAAGGCGCATTCACCAATTTGGTAGGAATTTGTTACAATTATTTTATTATTTTTTGTAATAAAACATTAACAAGTATATTTATATTTTGACTTTTATTGGCAATACCCCCTTCAAGAATGCACTCGCCTTTGTGTAGAGCCTCATGCGACTGTAAGTATTTATTGTAACCATATTGATGAGCCAATGTATAAGTTAAATTAATTAATTATTTTTTATTTCTGAGCTAGCCGAGCACTTTTATTTGATAATTATTTTGTCTTAAGTAATTTATTAGATAATTATTATTTTTTGCCCAAGTGGGGCATTTAGTAAATTGCCCGGTAATAAATTGGCGCCCAACGTGGGGCGTTTACAAAATTTACCTTGCTATAAATTAACGTTACAAATTTACGTTATAAATTAGCCTAGTAAAATTTCGGTAATAAATTGGCGCCCAACGTGGGGCGTTAACATTTACTTGTATCAATTAGTGTTATAAAATTTCTGGTAATAAATTGGCTAATTTAATTTCTAGTAATAAATTGGCACCCAACGTGTAGAGGCCACAAATTCTTGAAGGGACAAGTTTGTCAATTTTTGTCAGTATTTTGGCTTAAAGCTGTCAAGAATCAATAAGAGTAGAGTATATTATTGATTTTTACTTTCTAAATTTTGGTGTTTAATTAAAGTTTACTAAATTTTTCTTGAAACTTGGAATTTGTTGTAATGATGTTACGTAACTGTTAGTTTGTATATTTAACTTATTGTAACTAAATTTGACTTACGAACTTGGTATTGTTTTTACTGATTTTAATAGTGTACTTTAAATTTTTTGGTATTTATTTTACTCGTAACAAAATTTTTGCATACCACTTTAAAGTTTTGTCGTACATTGTAACTGCAGCATACTTATATCTTTGTAATACTATACTTTTCTGTTTTTGACATACAATAAAACCTGATTTGATTTGCCCCTTTAAATTTTATTACTATATTGAATTAGTAAAATTAATTTTTGGTTTGAATTTTTCTGAAAATTTTAAGGGGCTTCTGTAGGAAAATAAAAAATGTCTTTTTTTAAATTGATGTTGATAGATTGAGTAAGGAGGAACTTGTGTAGGAGCTTAAAGCTCGTGTCATTCAGAGTCTGATAATGTGGACTCGTGGGGGAAAAAAATTCGACTGCCTTGAGTGTCGAAAAAGATTCTTCGTTTGGTCAACAACTTTTTTCCTGGGAACCCAATTCAAAAAACTTGATATTTGTGGAAAAGCTAACGATTTCTTTTTTTTGACCACATTTTCTGGCTCACCGAATCAAAGCAGGAAGGTTGAAACAAAGATAGATCACACTTATAGGAGATTGGAATGTTTAAGTCTGATGATCCTCGGTTCGTGGCTACATGACTCGGTGGATTCAAACACAACATCAGTTTGGAACCCCCATTCCAAGGCAAAACCAATAAATCAATGCTGGACTCACCATCGAAAGCATTGACAAGTGAACTACTAAAACTAAATAGGAATCAGATTAGGATAGTGACAGGATTAATAACCGGACACTGCACCTAAGAAAACATATGCACACTATGGGCATCTAAAAGAAAAGAACCCATTTGCAGACTATGTGACGAAGAGGAAGGGCAGCCTCTCCACTCTTTGAGTGCCCTGCACTTACATCTGGAGAACAAACCAAAACCTCATGGTGGACACTAACCAAGGAGGCGGAACAGAAAGAACAGTAAAGGGCTACTACACCTGTCTAAGGTGTCAAACCTTTTAACTAAAAAAAATACAAAGAGATACAACAAGCCCTGTAGGCTGCAGTGTCGAGGCGGACAAAACCTCAACGTGTATTTACTTTATCAATCAATCAATCAATCAAAAATTTTTTTGAGCAGCCAATGGGAAGCGGGGACTATTGTTGAAAAGTCTAATGGACTTGATCGGAGAATATAATCTCAAACGTCAAACATCACTTGCTACTCAACAACCAGCGGTGTAATTCTGATCCCGTTTCGGATGGTTTTGCATAACACCTCTAATCCAATAGTCGCTTAAATGTAGCTACTTCCTCCCCTACTGGTCAACACCCACCTGCTGTAGGTGCACAAAATTTGAATATGTCGGGATCAGTGGTTGCGTCCCCTGTTTATAAGTGGCAGTTAAAATTTTCTGGTAAACCATGTGAATCTTTTAATGCATTTTTAGAAGATGTGGAAGAACCGTAGGTAGGAATGTGGAAAAAATACAACTTTTTGCTTCTGCGAGGACCTATTTTCAGGTGATGCGTTGCGGTTAAAGGTATACTTCTGACTGGGATGGTTTGGTCCGGTTGATGAAAGAAGAGTATGTTCCTTCAGCCGATAGGTTATGGCAACAAATACTTTCTAGGACGCAAGGGGCGAGTCCCATAGGGTTTATTTCGCAGTTATGACGAGTTTATTTGACAGGATGCCTACTCCAGTTCCGAATCTTTGCGTATGCAGGTGTTGCGTAAATATTTTACCGTCTTTCCAAGAACGTTTAGCATTACAGGAATGGAATGCTTTTGAACTGATTGAGCTGTGTCGTAAAATAGAAGAAACCTGTGAGTCTGTTAGTAATTTTAAACCACCAAACTTTTCCACTCTGAGTCTGGAACCAGAACATATGCAGGACCTTCGAGACGATTTAAACCATCGGTTGCTGAAGTCCAATTTTAAAGGAACCAGTCTGTTGGAATTCGTAACTCAGGACATTTGTTAAGGATTGCCCGCAGAGGAAACATGATTTTTCGTTGTTTTGGCTGTGGTAAGGAAGGTTTTTACAAAAGTACCTGTCAACCTGCAATAGAAATTCTAAAAAAGGCACGCACGGGATATTCTTCACAATCACCGGGTAATGGTGATAAAAATAACAACCAGAGAAAAGATAGAGATCGTGGGAGCTCGGAAACGATCGGCAGAGGCGATAGGCGACCGAACTGCCCTTTTTAAAACGACGTTTCGGTCAATAACTTTCAAAATAAATTTGTACTTGACTACATTTTGGCACAAGTTGGTGAAGGTGAATTTAGAAAAGTGGATTCCTTGGTTTATCTTTTTTATGGTTTGCTAGATAGCGGAGCCTCATGCGACTGTAAGTATTTATTGTAACCATATTGATGGGCCAATGTATAAGTTAAATTAATTAATTATTTTTATTTTGAGCTAGCCGACACTTTTATTTGATAATTATTTTGTCTTAAGTAATTTATTAGATAATTATTATTTTTTGCCCAAGTGGGGCATTTAGTAAATTGCCCGGTAATAAATTGGCGCCCAACGTGGGGCGTTTACAAAATTTACCTTGCTATAAATTAACGTTACAAATTTACGTTATAAATTAGCCTAGTAAAATTTCGGTAATAGTACAATAAATGCACCTAAATTCATCCACCTAAACGTGACAAGATTCGTTTTCAAAACATATAAAAACATTTTTAAAACAACTTTTTATGTGGACCTGTGTAATTATTCCACCAAAGATTAAAACTAAACTTTCCATTAAGTAAAGTCCTTGGTATTTGTATTTTTTTATGTATGTATATGTATTTATTTATTTTATGCCATCTTCTGTAATTTTAATTTTGTGAGCCCTTATGAATATTTTTGTTAAAATAAAATTTTTACACCACATTTAAATAATACGCTAGGATGGCTTAAATTTTACATGCTAAAAACAAATGATTAATCTGATGTGACATTAATGTGATTGTTGTTTCTCTTAGGTCGGGTATCACAATGTCGGATTATCTGTACTATTGAGGTTATAACTTCAGTTTTATAAAATGTGGATTTTATAATCGTCAAGTGACGGTAAAATGTTTAAATTAGATTGTAAACCAAAAGAAAGATTTAAAAAAAATTAGAAATGGATGTGAACCTTAGTTTAATCTTGGGACTTCTTTGCACTGGTTACCGGCGTATACCATGCCCTAAAAGGTAACTTCAAGTCCTTAAAAAGACTTTTTTTTAAATTAAAAAGGCCGATATGTTTAAATGTAAAATTCAAAGTAAAAAGGATTTGGTTAACTCGAGAAATATATATTTTCAAAAATATCCGTACCGAAGACAGCTAAATATTAACACTTTTAAGCGTTAAAAACATAATTTACGCAGCTATGGGTCCTTTGTTAAACCTCTTGCTGTAGTGTATAGCAAAAAAGGCACATCTTTATTTTAGTTTTAAGTTTTCCTATTAAATTGTTGGTTAAAAAAATATTTTTAGTAAATTTATCATGTTTTAAAATAATGTAGTTTAAAGCAAAGTTTAATTTATTAATAATTTAAAACTACATTAAAAATAATTTGGTGTTTATAATATAACGTTATTTAGATTAATATTAATTGAGATATTTGTATCTAAAGTTAAAACTTAATTATAATCTCTCCACATAGTCTTATTAGTTTTTGAATAATAGAGAAAATAAAATCAGCAAAAATAGTAGTTTTAGCTGACTTATATCTAAAGTGTGGGGTATTATTAAAAATGTAATTTATTATTTAATCGACTGGTAAAATAATAAATAGGGTGTTTTATTAAAAAACCCAAGTTTATTTAATAACTCGATAAGCTTAACTGATCTGAAAACTGAAAAAAAATCAGTACGTCACTGTAATTACGTAAAAACCACAAAATAATGCTATTTAAAGATTTTTCTATCTCTTATAATAATCGTTATACAGAACCCTTGTTATAGACAAAAATTCAAAACTCCCTGTATCTCCAAAATGAATCAAATTAGATTTAAAATTTTAACACATTTAAATATGTTTTAAAAATCCGCCCCGAGAATATACAAAAAGAATTCCTTAATTTCCCACGGTTTTCTTAATAACCCGTAAAAATAACCAAAATATACCACCCCTTACATAAGCGCATTATAATATTAAAATTAATTTATATGAATTTTTGTTCTTTGTCACGCAGTATAAAAACAGGTATTAGAGTACCACTGACCTTCATATGAACTGGCAATGGGTATCAGATGCGTAGTTCAAAAGTTAGATTTTATGGGCGAAAAAATGTGTCCGTGCACTGTGGCGGTACTCATCGCTTAGGGTCTTAAATAATGCGCAGAACGGATTAGCAGATCAATTTAATTTACACATTTGTCGCAGACCAGTTACGTACTGGCTGCTTGTGTGATATTTTTTAGTTTTTGGACTGACTCTTTTTGTAATTTGTGATAAAATTTCTATATAATTGAAGATTCTAAACAAGTTTTACTGTTTTATTGACTTATTTTCTGTTAAGTTATAGTATTTATACATTCTGTTTAATCATAAAAAAATTCTAAACTCTTTTTTGGTGATCCACTTGGAAAGCGAACATTTGTCCAAGAGAGAAAGAATAGCGGTATAACATTTCTTTCTCCCTTTAACGTGCTCATTGGTCGGTAGAAGGAATATATATACCCCGCTTTGCGTGCTGATTGGTCGGCTTCTCCTGGTCGATCAATCGACACGTTGGAGCCACGGAAAAAGGTTATGCCATGATTTTTTCCCTCTCGCACCTCTTTTCGCACTACCAAACGGCAAGGCTGCCTCTAGTAAATGTATGCTCGTTTTGTACAAATACATTTAAGATGTAAAAAATATCTTATCA
>JAHBCN010006944.1:0-46242 GCA_019359885.1 Listronotus oregonensis
GTTGTTACCAAGGTCATATCAATATCTCTAGACGTTAATGCCAGTTTTGAATTGAGGGTCCTTTGGCTTGCGATACACTTCTAAACGTCAAAGTTTGGTAATTAATTATTTAAAAAGCTATAACTGGCAAATGGATTGACGGATTTTAACAAGTGATTCATATTTGGAAAGCTTATTTCATGTAGATTTTTTATGTCCTAAGCACTTTTCGAAAGGTTATAATTTTATGAGTGTACGGGGCCAACAAATACCAAAAACGTAGCTGATTTAGAAATCCTAAATATAGAGTAAATTATTGAACGCCAAAGGGACCATATGTGTGTGTTTTGTTTTAAAAATGGCCAAGTTGAAGTTTGTGTCAATATCTCGAAACGATTTCTACCGTTAATGGATTTATGCTATTTAAGTGCCTGTAAACTTATCCAGCAAAAAATGCGTCGTTGTTATGGCATTGAGTCTGAATGGTAGGAATTCCAACAACGTCTTAAAGTTTTAAACATAAATTAGGGTATTTGGTGTTGTACACCATGATATACGGAGTGATCAACAAAGTGCTTTTAAATTTATTATGGTATCCATAATTGCCGCAACATTAAGTACAGAACGGCCTTGTGTGCGCAACATGTTTTAGATTAATACTGTTGGGCTTGAAACTCTTTTTAGTGCATTTCGGTGTCCAAAAACTTACCGCACTATATTTTTTAGTTGATTTTAGCTTAGTTTTGCCATTTTCATAGAGTCAAATTACCTCTACAAAAACAAAAAAATGTTTACTTGATACATTGAATTTATCTATAGCAGCGGTACGTTTCTTTAGCAACGATGGAATAATGTCATTGTCATAAAAGAGTTTGTAAGTCAAACAAAACTTTTTGTCTTTTGTAGAGGTAATTTGACACATATGGTCCCTTTGGCGTTTAATAATTTACCCTATATTTAGGATTTCTAAATCAGCTACATTTTTAATATTTGTTGGCCCCGTATACTCATAAAATTATAACATATCGAAAAGTGCTTAGGACATAAAAATCTACATGAAATAAGCTTTCCGAATATGAAATACTCGTTGAAATCCGTCAATTAATTTTCCAGTTATAGCTTTTTAAATAATTGATTACCAAAATTTGACCTTTAGAAGTGTATCGCAATCCAGAGGTAATCAATTCAAAAACTGGCATAAACGTGTAGAGATATTGATATGACCTTGGTAACAACCCATATTATAACGACCAAAAAAAATTACCACTGAAATAGGACACACTCGAATTTTTTGTTTTTTTGCAGCACTTTATTAATCACCCTGTACATCATGATAATATTCATCCTACTAAAACTAAATACAATACAGCTTAAAGTAGAAGAAACGCGGTCTTAAACTTCGTTTTAGATATTCAAAAAAGTTAATTTTTAAAAGAGTTACAGCAGTTTAAAAATAAGTCTAAAAATTAAATGGTACGATCTTTTTGTTGAGCAGTTTATATATTGCTATTTAAATGTTTTTTAAATAAGCTTCCCATTAATATATCATGATAAAAAATCATGTTCCATCATTCTTAAGTGCATACAAAAATCGTACGGAAAAGTAACTTTTTCGCACCAGTGCTAAAAAGTTACTTTTTCGCACTATTTTTTTATTGTTAAAAAGGAAAATATTTAGAACTAATTAAATGATTTATGTTATAATTCTATCTTATGAGTCATTTTGTAGCAATATTATAGAACTTTTGCCTACTAAAAACGTTTTATATAAATTTATTTATTTATTCACAGTACAGTACACTACAGGAATAAATCCCTAAATGGTACAAAAATTAATATAAAAAAGAAATAACATACAAAACATAAAAAAAACTTAAAAATACATACAAAATAAAAAAGCTTACAATACTTGTAACTGCACTACATACAAGAAGATAAAGTTTCACATAGCAGGAAACTCAAACAATACATAACAACACACAATCACAGCAGTCCCATTTAAGTAAATATGCGATTAAGGGTTTAAAAATTTAATCTTAAATCAGACGTCGCCAAACCTTAGCCATCTCTTAAGAGAATACAGACCAATATTGAAGATGTCACAATTGTAATAAAATTTGTTATAATTTTGACACATGCGGTCAATAAACGTGTTTTGACCATAATTGGTCCTATATACTCAGCAGATCACTACAGTGAATCATTCCATTAACCAGTTTATAAAGAAACAAGAGGAGACCTTGTCTACGTCTATTCTCCAGCGTCTGCATACCACACAGAAGCAATCTAGTTTCATAGCAGACATCTTGATACGGAAAACGATATTGAAATAACAAAAATTTAATGAATTTATGTTGTACTCTTTCAATCTATCGATATGGCAAACATAACGGGGCTGCCAGATAACTGAGCAATATTCGAGTACACTTCTTACCAAGCAGTTATACAGTGACATAATGACCTTCGTGCAGGTGGAGTGTCGGGAATTTCTTTTAATGAAGCCCAACATTCTGAATGCTCTGCATACGATTGTGTAGATATAAAGTCATTCACTGTGGAAGAAGTTTTCAGGATTGAGTCACCAATTTTATAGACATCATGGGTGGGTGCAAGAGATTTTGTGAAATGGATAGTAGTACATTTTGCAATATTAAGGGAAAGAGAATTCGCTTCACACCATTTTATAAATCGATTTAAATCGGATTTTAAAGCATAACTATCGGCAGTGTCGGAGGTGAAGAATTTCAAATCATCTGCAAATAACAAGCAGTTACTATTTGTAAAGGAAGACGTGATATCGTTAATGAACAACAGAAACAGTACAGGACCGATGTGGTAGCCCTGTGGCACCCCGACGTCACTGCTATGTCTCGAGATATCGAGTTTAGCACAACAACACGTTGATAACGGTGATCTAAGTAGGAACCGAGCCACTTTAAGTAACTCCCGAAATACCGATATTAGAAAGCTTTCTCAGAAGCAATTCATGACACACACTGTCAAAGGCCCTGGACAAATCTGTATAGACAGCGTCAACCTGGCGACCAGCCTCAACTGAAGAAAAAAGATAGTTCTGGAATATAGCGAGATTGGTTGCTGTAGAGCGACCACTATAAAAACCGTGTTGTAAAGGAGAAATATAATCTTTATAGGTGGAGAATAGTTCATCCGTAATAATGTCTTCGAATAATTTTGGAATCGTAGAAATGATCGAAATGCCTCTGTAGTTAGTTACATCAGCCCTATTTCCCTTTTTGTAGATAGGCACAAGGTTAGAAAACTTCCAAGCAGAAGGAAATATCAAAAGAACTTTGAAAAATTGCACAAAGAGGAGCAGACAGTGTGTCACAGCAGCCCTTTAAGAGGGCTGGTGGTAATCCATCAGGACCCGCACTTTTGTTGGAATCAAGACCTCTGATTCTGGAAGCAACCTCATCAACAGTAAATGTATGATGTGCCAACGCTAAAGAAAATAGAACTGGTTCAGACAAGTCAACACCAACGCTGCCAGGCACAGAATAGCACGTTTGAAAGTGTTCTGCAAAGGCTGCAGCTATTTCAGCAGATGGATCTCTGAACTCCAAACCGTTATATGCCATTAAGTTGGGCATCCCAAAACTTTGTTTTAAATTTTTAATACACGACCAGAAATATTTTACATTTTCAGGCGTAAGCAGTTCGGACTTTGTGACAAACATCATATAACACCAGTCGGTACGAAATTGCACCGCACGTCTTTTACTGGAGTAAACCATATAATCGGAAAGGCAAAGTGTTCTTTTATAATTTTTGTATGATTTATTTTTCTCGGTTATAAGTTTTTGGAGCGTGGTGTCGAACCAAACGGGATATTTGTTGCCCTTTATACGCTTTTTCGAAACAAATTGAGATGAACAAGAAGGCTCGTAGGAAAAACATTGTGCCAAACTCAAAAATATTTTGGAGCAGATAGGTTCAAATTATAATAGTCACTTCCCTGGCAATCCATTAGTTCTAACAAGAAAAAGTTAGGTAAACCAACGATTCGTGTCTTTTAACATGAACCATAAGGGGATGCCTAACAGTGGCACTCTATGTTGCTCTCTGCTAGAGGCGGAATTGGTATTAATTATTTTCATTACCTTAAACAACAAAAAAAACAAAAGTTTAATAAGAATTAATTAAAATATTATAAATAAGTATTATAATAATCTCGGATAATTCCGAAATTTATATTAAATTTATATTTGTTGACAGCAAACCGTTGAATCAGAACATAATAGCACACGTGGATCACTTTTCTTTAATATTATCCCCAAGAAGACTTCACATACTTTGCTGCATACATCGGGTAACAAATTAAAATGTTCGACCTTATTCGCGATCTAAAATTCCTCGAAAACACCATTTATCATGTTTGTGAAATATAAAGTATGAAGATTTATTTTTTTCTTTTAGCGACATTTATAAATAGGATTGAAAAAGACGAAAACATAAGTAGCTTAAACCTTTAATAAAAATAAATTACACACAACAGCTAAAGGACCTTTATTTAGTACAGGGTGTTCAATTGTCGACAAATGAACATGAACACTTTAAATGGGTTTTTGGCGACCAGTGAAATTTAACAAAATTTAAATATATTATTAAGGACGTTTGTTTGAATGTGTTAGACAATTTTATGGTTTCAATAGCACTAAAATCTTGGACCTCCATTGCCTTTATTTGTTATTTGTTACACCCGCACCACCTTGCCGATGTATGTGATGTATCTCCAACCGTTTTCAAGTGATAACTTAAAACTATCCCTAAAAGCTACGATTTATACACTATCTCTTGTTCACCGAAATTTAACCGACTTTTAACGGTTCAGTAACGGCTGCCAGATATTTGGAATATCGATGTTAGGCTTGCTAAATACATTTTGGTTGTTTACCATTATTACAGCTTCTTTAAATTTTCTTTTCTTCCAGGGGGTTTCTTTCCGAAATGCCTTTGCTTCCGACCATTGTATGCAGTGTTGTTTTGACCAAGCGTGTTCGGCAATCCCTGATTTCGACGTTTCACCTCGTTCCGTATGTTTTCTGTGTTCTTTAGCTCTAACTTCGAGTGGTCTTTTCGTTTCCCGATGTATACCTCACCACACTCGCAGGAAATTGGTAGATACAGTCATTATTTGAAACAGTGTTGCCTGGTCTCGTCTTAGTAAAAATGATTCTTAGAGTAGTTTGTGATTTAAATGCCGTTTTAATGTTATACTTATTCGCGATTCTGCGAATCTTTTTCGAAGTTTCTTTAATATATGGAATTGTCATAAATATTTGGTCAGTCTCGTTTAAATGAGAGCTTTTTGTCTTACTTTGATACTTTTTGATCGTTTCCTTTGCCAGTCTCTCACTGTATCCGTTCTTCTTAAGATCCCTAGTTATATTACTAATTTCCTCTTGCAGGGATTCCTTACTGTTACATAAGGTCACTGCACGATTGTGTAGAGTACGTATGACCCCCTGTTTTGTTTCGTTAGAGTGATTAGAATTCTGGTGTAAATATTGTCCAGTGTGGGTAGGTTTTCTGTATACTGAGGTTTGTATATGTCCATTATTTCGTTTCACTAAAAGGTCGAGAAATGGTAGGGCCGAATTTTGCTCCTTCTCCATTGTAAATTTAATACAAGGTCGGAGGCAATTTAAATGTTCTTCGTCATTACCTGTCCATACAATAAAAGTATCGTCAACATATCTTAGCCAAACTTTTGGTTTAATTGGTACAGTTCTAATTGCGTGTTCCTTAAACCATTCCATGTAAAAATTTGCTACCACTGGGGAGAGCAATGAACTCATGAAAAGTCCATCTTTCTGCGCGTAGTATTCATCTTTCACCTGAAAGTAAGAACTACGGAGGCAAAGCTCCAACAACTCCATCACTTCATCCAGCGGCAAGGTGGTGCGGGTGTAACAAATAACAAATAAAGACAATGTAAGTCCAAGATTTTAGTGTTATTGAAATTATTAAGGACCTTAAAAAAAAGCAATTTTACTTATTGCACCAAAACTCTAAACCTACAAGGTGAAACGCTAGAACTAGGTATAGCTTGTGTCTTGCTAATTTAAAAAAGAATGGTTTCTTAAATATTAACTGTATTTAAATAGTAAATAAAACTTAAATTTTTAAATTTACTGCGTATATTAACTTATTTAACCTATAAAGTGCTATTAGCTAAAATAAAAATACAGGGTAAATAAGAAAACCAATTGTATAATGCCATATAAAAAATAGTATAAGATATCCTAAATAAATTATCTATAATATTACTATTAGTAAATAACAAATTCTGATAGCTTTTTACTTTTTATGACGTTTTGTTATAAGTATATGTTATCTGGAGCATAAAAGATAAAACTTTCGGCATCTTTTTGCTCTAAAACCATAGATTTTTTTGGTTTGTATTCATCATTGGCTCGCTTTAAGTAAGACTTAATTTTTAAATATTTACTGATGTCGATATCTTTCTCCAGTTTTATGAGAAGCTTTAGCATGAAGTATTTAGACCATATAGTTGATAAACCGAACGTTTTTAATAATTTGTGGAAATTTGCTAATATTATCTCCCCTTTTTGGAAAAATGAGATACCTAGCTTCACAAAAACTTATTTTAAGTCGAACATCCTATAATTTAATATGTTGATCATGTAATCAGCATCAAAAAAAAAAATACTGGAAAACGGATCAATACATGGAACCAGTTACGGAAAAAATATTAATACATTTAGGACCTGATAATAGCGACAACAGCACGGATGACATTAACACTGACAAATCAGACAGTGACGAAAATTAATTTTTTTGTTAAAATAAGTAAAATTGCATTATTATAGAATTTTCCTTGGTAAAACGGTGGGTAAATTAAACAATCAGCTGATCTATTTGCAACTCATAATTATAAGGAAAAAAAAGAAAGTTTACGGGGTGTTTCAAATAAAATGAGTTTTTCCATAGGTTAGGCTTAGAGTTAATAAAATTTAAATGCACTTGTCTGTAGATACAGTTGAGTTTCATTAACTTCTACAAGAATTGCATTTCAGAATCCGAGATAGCATAGAAAGGCAAATGAGTGCATGGCAGTCAAAATAACACCAGCGTCGGATCTGGTTGTCACATTTTTTGTCACATCAGTCGAAAGCTGTTTTAAAACATCCAGGATTTCTGAATAATGGTTTTTCATTACATTAACTGCATCATGTCTGGCGGTGCAGCGGGTATTAATCAAGCGCTTTACACCTTGCTTCGTTACGGTAGTCAGGGCGTCCCAACGATGATTCGACGGTGAGAAAAATACAAAAACGCGTTCGAAGGTACCAAAAAAAAACAATTTAATCAATGGCAACCGAAGTAGCATGTACTCCAACCAGGTTCAGAAAAAAATTTGTACATGCCACAAACTGGGCTTTCGGATTTACCCCTTTAATCCGTGCTTGAGCTCCACTGTGTACACCAGACATAACCGTTGCATTGTCATACGCTTGTCCTCTACAGTCCTGTATGTCCAGTCCGTCTGATGTAATCTTGTCTACAATTATTTTCGTAAGTTACTTTTCATTTTTTCCTCTCGCTTCTGTAAAGTCGACGAAAGACTCCACTACCTTCTTCACACTTCACATACCGTAGCACCTGACTAACTTGATCTTCATAGGACAAATCTGGTGTGCTGTCAAAAATTATAGTACAATATTTGGCTTCTTTTACTCGTCTAATAACTTTCCCGCAAACTTGAACCGCCAAAACTTGGATAAATTTGTTTTGTGTCTGAAGTGACAGATACGAGACTTGGATGTTGCTTCCAAGCTTAATCTTCGTAATATTTTTGCATATGATCGCGTCGTACTTTGCCTAAAGCATCACGAGTTTAAGGAAGTTGCATCTGTTTCCACTTGCAACGTTTTCATTAGGTGATTCACGATGCCCAAGTTTTGCTGCCAAAAACCGAATCACGTCAAAAAATCTTATTAACATACCGTTTAATTTTTTTTTCTTTGTGTGCAATTGTTAACTCCGCTGTATTGATCGTTGCTCCTGGTTGACCCTCATTTCTAATTCCCTTCACTTAAACAAGTTGTCATTATGTACTTTGCTGGACTCATGTTCATTCACCCTTGGATTCATCTTCCACTATAAGTTAAATCCATCCGTGGTGTTGAATCCTGAATCAGTGGCTTTTATTTTCATAAAAGAAAAAAGACGGCAGCAAATGTAAAAGAGGAACTTCTTTGCTCGCGGGTATACTATCGAAGACCGTAGAATATTTTCACCATTCGGTAGATCTCGGTAGAATCAGTCCCGGGTTAATTTCCTTGTTTGTTCTTTTGTTAAGATTTCTAGATGACTGACTTATGCGAATTTACTAATCAAGTGCTAAACAGCAGCTAAGCCTTGCTGTACTAGAAGCGTCCTAAGATGATCCGTTATCACAGTTGCCCATTTAAGGACATCTTTTAAATCGGTACGTGATTCTAGAACAAAATCAACTTGAGCTTTATCTTCCAAAAGATCAGTTTGTCCACCTGAGTTAGAACTTTCTTGTCTAAAGGGTTGTTCAGGTCGGTCAGACGAATTTAATAAAGTTAGAGTTAAAGCTTGTTTCGATGTTACTGTATGCTGGAAATCCTTCGCTTCGGTCAAAAATTTGATATCCGTTTCAGTGTTCGTCTCATTTTGGTCGTCTTAAATGTTACTGACAGATTAACCAGCAATTTTGAGAAACTTTATTATTGAACCCATGTCTCGCTGCTCCCTTTCTTTCTTCTTTTTTCGCTTTTTTTGAAAGGATGCTCGCTTTCTTTGACTCTTTTCATAGTTTATTGTTGCGAGTTGCGTTTTACATTTTACAACGTAAAATTTACGTTTTAGATAAGTGAGACTCACACTAGTCACACTCTATTTTAAAAACTACATTGATCATTAAAATTTTCGATACAATTAACAAAATATTAAATTCACTAATCTATAACGTCCCAAACTTGGTAGCTGCTCGTAATTCTCTCTGGCACATCTCGAATACTGACTAAACTGTTGAAACTTCGCCCCATGGTGGTTGTCTAAGGCACCCCAGATGCGGTGTTGTCACGTCTTTGAATTTTTTCCTTAATCTAGGGAAAACTAAATCTGGCAGCACTTTACGCCCGCCGTCTTTGTAACAATTTTTGTCTCCCTGTCCGCCCTTGAAGGGTCGTCGCCCGTGGCGACTATCCAAAAAATAGCAAACGGTGCTACTATAACAAATATAAAGGGAAATAAAAGGTTACCTAAATGTAATTTAATTATTGAAATTAAAAATTAAAGCGACAACTCTTCGATGGCGTACCTTTTCGATGGTACGTACTACATTAAATATTTCAAAAATTAGAAATAAATTAAAACGTACGATTGCTTATTTATTATAAATTTAGGTACATACTCTATTTTTGAACACACGATATTAAATTATTAACAGCTTTCCTTTCTTTAATAATACCCATGTATATTAGAACGTCAGTAAAATTTTATGTGCAATTAAAGAAGTTTGTGGTTTTATTTTTTATTTTGGGGGGCTTAAATTCTGGAGAAAAAGAAAAACTTTTGCGGGTAGCAGTTCCAAAATCTGGACACTCTAGGGATGAAGAAACGAAACGAGGTGGGAAGTTCGGGGCCTCTCTAGATAAAATGTAAAAGGATGCACAAAAGTGAGTGGTACTACGTGTTGTTCTGTTGAACACTGCCATAGAAAAAATTGTAAGGGGCCAACTCTTCAGAGCGAAAGCCGTGAAAATACCCATAAAAGAATGACAAATCCCCTACAGCCCGTCACGTCGGTGGGCAAGATAAAGAAGCTTTTCTGTAAGTGCAGGATCATTAATGGGCTTTCACAAGGTCCCCTAAGAATCTTTGTAAGATTATAAAATATCCAACTCCGGATTAGATAGTGGAAAACTTACGGCCGAGTGATGATCGCGTTGTTAAATTTAGCAATGGACTTAGCAATTGTTAAAAGTTAACAACGGTTTAGAATTTTTAACAAAATGTCAGATTTTGACAGGTTGCCTACTAAAGTCATTGAATAACACTGATAATGACGTTTTGTTAAACATTCTAAACCGTTGTTAACTTTTAACAACTGCTAAGTCCATTGCTAAATTTAACAACGCGATCATCACTCGGCCGTTAGAAGAATAACTTTTCTTTTTAGGAATTTATGACGGTTTTTTTTTGTATTACTTCATGAATACAGTGTGTCCCAAATTGGTGGGGAATGTATGGGGATCTTGGAAACCACGATAGATAGAAAATCGGTTAAATGGGGAAAGTTTTGGACAATTATGTTAGTAAGCTAATCCCGTTTACTACATGGTTTTATCTATTCAGGTTTTTGAGAAATTTTGAAAAAACCTGAAACATGCATTTTCGAAAATCGGCCATATTTTTTTATAAGTGAAAATTTTTCAAATATGTAAAAACTTCTTCAAAGCAACTTTTTTTGTAGAATATGACCGAGTAGTCAATTTTTATTTTCTACGTTTCGGGTTTTTAGAATCATCATCAACTTTATTTTTTCATATGAACGCCATATTGGATATTTACGCAGCCAAATAGTGCTTTTGTTCTGATTTCAACAATGTATAACATGTTATAATTTAAGAGTTTATAACCTCATTTATTTCAAAAAACACTTTTTTTCTCAGTTGGCTTTGTTCCGGCAACGTCATTTTTCTGTAAACAATAAAATATTAATTAATTTTTTGTTTGGTCTAGGGAAACAGCTTTTTCATGAAACACAAATTTTACAGATAATGCCGGTTTCGGACGAACGAAAGTCAGTTTCTTCTGAATAAAAATTTGTAAACAATAAAATATTAGTAATTGGCAAAAGGGATAAGCTGAACAGATATTTTACAGAAATGGGTTTCGCGAAGATAGCTATAACGTTAAAACCGTGTTACAACAAAACTACACGTAACAAGTTAATTGAAACAAGTGAAAACAAAAACAATAAAAAGTGGCTAAACTAACATTCCTACTAAAATGAAGATGTAAAATAACGACCTAAAATTCAGAATGTTGTCCATATTTCTCAACATATTACGATATTTTTTTAAATAGTCCTAACTACCCTATGAATGGTTGACTTGGGTATGTGGAATTCTCTATCAACAACCCTGGGGCACTATTCTTGGTCATTCGCATCTTTCAGCATTCGTCCAATTTTCATTTAATTTATCAACAGATTTGACGGATCTTGAAAGAAGCGAATGGCCAAGAATAGCGTCCCTGGCTGAAGATGTTGGATTTTCTTTAAAATGTTGGTTAACTGCAACATCTCGTTATCGATTTTTTTCAACGTACTTTTTAGGTCGTGGTCTTTTAAAACTTCCGAATTTAAGCAAATTTGTAAACAGTTTTCGAAAGTATTTTAGTTTAGGATGCTGCCTTTCCGGAAAATTGTCGAAATACGTTTGCGCAGCTATATTAACATTTCTATTTCTGTGGAAATAACGTTGCAAAAAATCAAGTTTTTCTTTAAATAATTAACCATTTAACAAAGTTGAAAAAAATTTTAATAACGTACCCGAGCTAACTTGATAATGATGCTAGATGACATTCGCCGGAATCAAGGCCAACTGAGAAAATATTTGTTTTTTGAAGTGGATGACGTTATAAACTCCTAAACTATAACATGTTATACATTGTTGAAATAAGAATAAAAAGCAATATTTGGCTGCGCCCATATGAAAAGTAAAGTTGATGATGATTCATCAACTTTACTTTTTCATATGGGCGCCATTACATGTTGTTGTAACACGGTATTAACGTTACAGCTATGTTCGCGAACCCATTTCTGTAAAATATCTGTTCAGCTTATCTATTTTGCCAATTACTAACATTTTATTTTTACAAAAAAAATGACGTTCGCCGGAATCAAGGCCAACTGAAAAATATTTGTTTTTGAAATAAATGAGGTTATAAACTCTTAAATTATAACATGTTATACATTGTTGAAATCAGAATAAAAAGCACTATTTGGCTGCGTAAAAATCCAATATGGCGTCCATATGAAAAAATAAAGTTGATGATGATTCTAAAAACCAGAAACGTAGAAAATAAAAATTGACTACTCGGTCATATTCTACAAAAAAAGTGGCTTTGAAGAAGTTTTACAGATTTGAAAAATTTTCACTTATAAAAAAAATATGGCCGATTTTCGAAAATGCATGTTTCAGGTTTTTTCAAAATTTCTCAAAAACCTGAATAGATAAAACCATGTAGTAAACGGGATTAGCTTACTAACATAATTGTCCAAAACTTTTCCCATTTAACCGATTTTCTATCTATCGTGGTTTCCAAGATCCCCATACATTCCCCACCAATTTGGGACACACTGTATATAAACTTATCTGTTAATATTAAATTTATTTTATTTTAAAAAGTTATTATGTTGCTTTTAGAAACTAATTATTTATTTACTTACACACCATACACCGTCTTGATATTGCAGAAAAATAGCAAGATTTTTCACTTTGGCAATAAAATTAATATTTTGACGTTAAAAAAGAAAACTTTATATGATATGATTTTATATATGATTTTTTTTATGAACAGGAAGAAATAATTAAATTTCCTTATAGAAATCCTGCTTTATTTTTCGGTATTTCTCTTTAAAATACCAATAAAGTTACTGTAAAACCAAAGAAGGGATCTTTGTGTAAGTAAAGTGCTACTCGAAAGTCTAAAGTCTGTAAAAATTCTTTGCCATTGACTTCCGCAATTTTTCACTGAATTTTCGTTTCAAGTGGAATTTTTGTGAGGAAATTGGTTCCTCCTGACTGGCTTTATCTGTTTTTCCATCTTAAAATTGTAAAGGGCATCGGCTTTGTTCTCGCTACGTTTCAACACTTTTATTGCCATTTTCCGCATCAAAAATAAAAGTTGTTATAACGGAAATATTTTAAGTTTCTTTTTTCCTATAAAAAACCACCATTTATTCAATTTTACAGTCTTGCAGAGGCCTAAAAAAAAATTAAAATACTGATCATTTCATTTTAAGATCAGTCAAATAACCTATTCTATATGACAAATATATTGAAAACATTTGGCCTTCTGCAAAGGTTAAAATAAAAAGCCAAGAGAGTCAGAACTTTCTGTTAATTCTAATTAACTATTTTTTTTTTGTACGGCCGAGCGTAAAATACAATTTTACGCTCCCATTTGAAGGCATAAATTGCACTTTTACGCCCTGGGGCGAAAAGTAACAAAAACGCCCGCATTTATAAATATAAAAACAAAAAATAAAATTAAATAGAACTTTAATTTTTGGTAAAACAACAATTTTTGTTATTTAACGTTATGTTAAAAGAACGCTGATTACAATTTGAAACATTAAAAACTGGTAAATTTCTGCCTGCCGATACTTTTTGATTTACATTGATTATCACTCTGGTGGTAACATTGGAATTGACAGAAAAGTCTGTGGTGCTGAAACTTCTTTTTTTGGCCATTTGAAATTTATTTTGCACGAAATCTTCAATATAACCCCTTGGCCACAGTCGAGGAGCGCCAACCTCCAAGGCGCTTCACAGTCAACAAATCACCTCCAGCAACCTAAGCAATGGCTTCAATCCACATTTGTAACACTATCTAAAAAATGAGTACCGTCTAATAAGTCTTATGTGCCATACACTAAAAGTATTTCTGCGTATCGTGCACGCAAGACTATGGAGAAAGATTGAACATAAGTGAAACCCAATTTGGCGTTAGAAATGGTCTGGGAAGCCGAGATGTTTTGTTCTCAATGCGGGTGCTTACTCAAAAATGTCTCGATCAGCAAGAGAAATGTCTTCGCATGTTTTATAGATTATTGTCGCCACTTCTATTTAATTTATATTCTAAATCTATATTTCAAGAGGTCTTGGAAAATTTAAAGGTGGGAATAAGGGTGAATGGTAAACCCAATAATATCATCCGGTATGCTGACGATACGGTGCTTCTAACTAACTATGAGAAAGAACTACAGCCCCTGGTAGACAGAGTGAATATTGTTGGTCCTAATTATGGTCTTAAAATACACATAAGAAAGACAAAATTTATGGTTACAACCAAAGTAAATATTAATGTCAGGCTACGGATAGAAGATCAGGACATAAAAAGCGTAAGAAGATTTAAATACCTGAGATGCTGGTTAAATGACAAATGGGATCCCTAGGAAGAAATTAATAGGAGGATAGAAATAGCCAGAAGTACCTTTTTAAAAATGAAAACTTTTACTTTGCAACCGGGATCTGAGTCTGACTGCTCTATGGCGAGCCAGCAAATGCTATGTACTGTCTAAACTGTTATACGGAGTTGAGGGGTGGACGCTAAAGGCATGGACTATGTCACGTTTGGATTCTTTTAAGATATGGTTATACCGACGGATATTAAGGATATCATGGACAGAGTGAGTGACAAATGATGGGGTACTTGAGAGAATTAATAAAGGTCGAGAACTTTTAAATGCAATAAAACGAAGGAAGCAGTTTATTTTGGCCATATTTTTAGAAACAACAATTACAGTTTTCTACAGCTAATCGTTAAGGGAAAAATCGAAGGACGACGAGGCATTGGGCGTAAAAGATTCTCTTGGCTGCGAAATCTACGTCAGTGGTTTGATATGGGAGGCCAGTACGATTATCCGTTTAGCACAGGACAGGGAGGAACTCGAGTTGATGGTCGCCAACCTCCGTTGAGGAGGCGGCACTTAAAAAAAGAAGAATGATCAAATATAATTAAATAACAGTCTAAGTAAAACATATACCTTTCTTGTAGGAAAGGAAAAAGCGGTGGTTTTTAATATTTTTTAGGTCGCAAATGCTCTTATTATTGTCAATAAAGTAAGATTTTCTTTATCATTATCCACTATGGTTAAGGTTCTTAAAGTTTTAGTTTTTGTGTTAAATTTTACCAAAATACATAAATGTAAATCGGTAACATCACTAATTCTTAGATTGGTCAACTCGTCTCTTCTACAGGCTCGCTCCTGCAATTCCGAAGCTAAGGACAATCTTATGCAACAAAAACGTTTTATCTGGATGCACTTGCAAAGAATTTTTGAATCTTTTCTTTTCTAAAAAAATGACTTTTTGAGTATGTATCTAACTGTATCTAGCCAGAATATACTTATATTTAATGAACTCAAGGTCTAGAATTAACGCAACGCCAGTTTGTAGGCAGGGTGTTTGGTATAGTGATCTGTTTGTTGTTGTTTTGGAAAAACGTAAACAAATCGCCAGATGTCAAAAACCAAAATCAGGAAATTACCTTGAAAATGTAATAAAATTATTCAAAAATATTGATTTTTGTGTTAATTTAGGAACATGGATTTAAATATAAACATTTATTAATATGACAGTTCCAAGCACCGGCAACAAGGTTGATTTGGACAGCTGCTGCATTCGGTTAATAAAAAATGATAGTAAATCAGGTGTTGTCGATTTCATTTTATCTCTTTCTAGTAGGTTGTATTATTTAATAACAAGTTTTGTAAACTGACTTGATCAACAGCAATTGAGATGAGCATCTAAAGTAAATGTCATATCTCTCTGTCACTTCAGATAATAAACAAAAATAGTTTTCCGGCTTTAAAAATTATTTTTAACAATAAAGAATTATCGATTTATAAAAATGTAATTTATGGTGCAATGACATAAACATTGAAAAAGTTATTATTGCCGGAGTGATGTTATTCAGTGTGTTTAATCCTTGCCTCCCTGAATATATTAATGCCAAACCAAGGTTTGTTTACTTTATTTCTATCCAAGAATTCGTTGCTTATATTAATGTTGTTATGAAGGATTATTGTCCATTTTAGGACGGAATAGAGGGACCATAGTGTTAAAGGCTTCATGTTTTGATTTTTCTTTTCCGACAAGTATACCAGCAACGCACTTTCTATTATAAAAAAAACTGTTCGAAATTCGCATCATCTCATGAAATCACCGTATGCTTTTTCATTAATTGGTCTTGACTTTTTTGGCAGACTTTGTTGATACTACATTCTAATTATTTCTTTAGTAACTTAAAGTTGTTTAATTAATTTGATTTAAACTTCACAGTAACATCAGCAAAAAAACCGATATACCAGTGTTGACAAAAATTTAAAGAAAATAATTACAAAAATCCTTAGTCCTCAATTTTAGTCATACAAAAAATATTGTTTGCACCTCTGGCGTTAAGCATTTTAACGCCTTCAGCCAACTTTTAGCGGCTTGCGTAGAATTGCCATTTTATGCCCTTGGTACAAAAATAACTATTAAGTTTATGGCGACTCCACCCAAGCTGTTATTATTTGATGTTAAGTCAACGTCATACATTACTATGATAATAATGATGTTTGTATTTTAGGGTCATACAATATTTTATAAAGAGTAACCGCAAAAATCGCTTAAAAACTCCCTCTTTTTCACAATTCACAGATAGGTAAGGAAAAGACATACAAGTATGTATTTTATACAAAATTACTTGTTGCAAAAAATTAGGATGAGCATAGCTTTTAGTTTTTTGCATACTTTCAAAAATCACCCCTATTAATGAGTTGAAAAGTTGCCAAATCTGAAGATTTGCGAAAAAAGCAATAGTAATAAAACTTATTTTCATTGCGATTTTTGTTTCGAATAGACCTTGAAAAAATAAAGAGTGGTTTTACCCTAAGAGAAGGCTGGTTTCACCCTAAAATAAAAGTGGTTCATTAACATGTACATTTTTTTCTTATTAGACATTTCCTGAAAAACCAGTTTCTTGCCATTTTTAAAATTGCATATGATTTTATATATTTTAGGGGATAATAAAACAGGCAGTTTTTGCGATCACTCAATTTATAATTTGTATAAAAGTTTTACGAAAAGTATTGAATTTTTAACCATAAGCATAATTTAACATTTAAGTTTTGTCTTTGGAAAAGTTCGTTTACAAAAATGTTGCGTTTTTACGGTGAAAAATAATATCTTGTATGAAACGAAAGCATCAATATCTTCCTCGAAACGAAAGGCCAAATCTTTTAAGAAAGTATTAGCTTGTTTTTGGCTAAAGAATTAATAAAAAAAAGAAACGATTTTAACCGCAGTGAAAGAAAAAAATAACCCTTTTAAGAACACATTTAAAATGGCAAGTTTAAGAATAACGGCTATAAAAACAAACCTCGCGTTTTACATGTCACGCATACATGTAAGTTACTTGGCAAAGTTTCTTACCATGTCATTACAGAAATGGCTCAAAGTGAGATGACTTAATAATGACAATAAAATAGTTTTTACTCATTTTTTTAAATACCTAAATAGATACGTTTCGTTGCACACGAAAATAGAAGACTCCGGCTCTGCTTCAAATCTGAATGTGTTGCCAACTAAAATTTATGGTAAACACTGATTTTTCTATAAAATTTCCTGGAATTTTGTTACTGCGCCGAATCAGAAGGGTACCTTAATGATAGTTTTTTTCATAGTTCGGACATTTTTTAATGAATAGCCCATTGCTGTGTTCTTCCTTTAATCTTCAAAGAGTGACCACAAAAACAGCATATTTTTAGCCTATTTTGTTACTCTTGCCAGAGTCCTTAAAAAAATCCTAAAAATATTCAGCCTATGTCAAATTATCGGTTATGAAAAATCAAGATAAGCGTATTTTTTTATTTTTCGCAAAATGTCGAAAATCGCTCCTAATTAAGGGTTAATATGATGACGCAAAACTGAAATATATAAATAATATCAATACCAATAAAAGTAGTAACTGTATTTTTTCTACAAAATATTTTTAAAATAATTAATTTTTATATTAATAAGGGCACAATATAGTTAAAGGACACTAAGGGGGTTAAATCATCCCCCAAAAATCACAAAATCAAAAATTATTTAAAAAATCTAGGGAAAACTACTAGGATATTCTTAATTATTAAAAATTTAAATCGTTCGGGGGTAGTTCACCCCTTTGTTACAGGGGTGATTTTCTTAGAGACATTGGTGAGGAGTACACGATTTGAATTTTTAATAAATTAGAATATCTTAGGAGTTTTTCCTAGATTTTTCAAGTTATTTTTGATTTTTTTCATATTTCGGGGATGATTTCACCACATATGAGGGTTGATATTTAATAAAAAAGTTTTGAATATTGAGGACAAGCAAGCGTAATCTTTCTGATCATAAAAGTAAGAACTATTATTAAAAAAATTTGACAGTTTTTTATACCGCTATGATATTTTTGGATGTTATCACGTTCGGGGGTAGTTCACTCCTTTGTTACATGGGTGGTTTTCTTATAGACACTGGTGGAAAGTAAACGATTTAAATTCCTAATAATTTAGAATATCTTATTAGCTTTTTTTAGATTTTTTAAGTAGTTTTTGTTTTGTTTTTATTTCGGGGATGATTTTACCACACATAGTATTGATTTTTATTAAAAAAGTTTTGAATAATTAGAACAAGTGAGCGTAATTTTTTTTGATCAAAAAAGTAAGAACTATTGTAAAATATTTGACAGGTTTTATATACCGCTATGATATCTATGGATGTTATTACCTTTGACGTTCACCCTTCGTTACAGGGTTGGTTTTCTTATGGACTCTGGTGAGTACAGGTGATTTTTTAGAATTTCATATACCATTTAGAATATAGAAAGATAGGTTTGCTTCTATTTTTTTAAAAATATTTTTAAAATAATTTTCATTTTATATTTCACATAAGGGCAATTTTAAAAGTTAATATAAGGAAGTAAGTCCCCAAATCCAAATCAAAATAGTATTTTAAAAAACTAGTAATTAACCTAGGATATTTTAATGATTTTTACGTTCGGGATATTCACCCCTTTGTTACAGGGTGAGTTTTCTTAGAACTGTGAGAGTACACGATTTAAATTTAATAATTTAGAATATCTTATGTTTTTTTAGATTTTTCAAGTATTTTTGATTTTTTTATTTCGGGGATGATTTACCACCTATATGAGTTGATTTTATTAAAAAAGTTTTGAATATTAGGACAAGCATAGCGTAATCTTCTGATCATAAAAGTAAGAACTATTATTAAAAAAATTTGACAGTTTTTATACCGCTATGATATTTTGGATGTTATCTTCGGGGAGTTCACCCCTTGTTACAGGGTGGTTTTCTTATAGACACTGGTGAAAGTAATGATTTAAATTCTAATAATTTAGAATATCTTATTAGTTTTTTAGATTTTTAAGTATTTTTTTTTTTTTATTTCGGGGATGAATTTACCACACATAGTATTGATTTTTATTAAAAAAGTTTTGAATAATTAGAACAAGTGAGCGTATTCTTTTTGATCAAAAAAGTAAGAACTATTATAAAATATTTGACAGTTTTATATACCGCTATGATATCTTTGGATGTTATTACCTTTGGGGGACGTTCACCCCTTCGTTACAGGGTTGGTTTTCTTATGGACTCTGGTGGAAAGTACATGATTTAAATTTCTTATAATTTAGAATATCTAAATAGGTTTTTCTAGATTTTTTAGAGTATTTTTAATTTTTTTTATATTTCGGGGATGATTTCACCACCTATGAGGGTTGATTTTTAACAAAAAAGTTTTAAATAATAAGGACAAGTAAGTGTATTCTTCTCTTATCAAAAATAATTTATAAATTTACAGTTTTTTATACCGCTAGATATTTTTGATGTTATTACGTTTGGGGGAAGTTCACCCTTCGTTACAGGGTTGGTTTTCTTATAGACACTGGTGGGAAGTACACAATTTAAATTTCGAATAATTTTGAATATCTTATTAGTTTTTTCCAGATTTTTCAAGTAGTTTTTGTTTGAATTTTATTTCGGGGATGATTTACCACGTATAGAGGATTAATATTATTAAAAAAGTTTTGAATATTTAGACAAGCAACGTATCTTTCTGATCAAAAAGTAAGAAGCTATTATTAAAAAAAAATTACAGTTTTTATACCGCGTAAATATTTTGGATGTTATCAGTTCGGGGGAGTTCACTCCTTTGTTACATGGTGGTTTTCTTATAGACACTGGTGGAAATGTAAACAATTAAATTCTCTAATAATAATTTACAATATCTTATTAGCTTGTTTTTGATTTTTCAAAGTAGTTTTTGTTATTTTTTCAGAAAGGGATTATTTTTTAGCCTATAGTATTGATTTTTATTAAAAAAGTTTTGAAAATTAGAAAAGTAACATAATTTTCTGATCTAAAAAGTAAGAAAATTAATAAAATATTTGACATTTTTATAAACGCATGATATTTTGGAAAGTTATAACTTTGGGTAAGTCAACCCCATTGTTCATTTTTTCTTAGTAGATTGGCTAGAAACTGTACATGATTTAAATTTCTTATAATTTAGAATATCTAAATGGTTTTTCTAGATTTTTTAGAGTATTTTTTAAGATGTTTTTAGGGGATGATTTACCACCTATAAGGGTTGATTTTTAACAAAAAAGTTTTGAATAATAAGAACAAGTAAGTATATTCTTTTTGATCAAAAAAGTAAGTATTATAAAGTATTCGACAGTTTTTTTATACCGCTATGATATTTTGGAATGTATAAAACGTTTGGGAAGTTCACCTTCGTTACAGGGTTGGTTTTCTTATAGACACTGGTGGGAAGTACACAATTTAAATTTCGAATAATTTTGAATATCTTATTAGTTTTTTCTAGATTTTTCAAGTAGTTTTGGTTTTCTTCATATTTCGGGGATGATTTTACAACATACTAGGGTTGATTTTTATTAAAAAAGTTTTGAATATTTAGGACAAGTAAGCGTAATCTCTCTAATCAAAAAAGTAAGAATTATTATAAAATATTTAACAGTTTTTTATACCGCTATGATATTTTTGGATGTTATCACGTTCGGGGGTAGTTCACCCTTCGTTACAGGGGTGGTTTTCTTATAGACACTGATGGAAAGTAAACGATTTAAATTTCTAATAATTTAGAATATCTTATTAGTTTTTCCTAGATTTTTTAAGTAGTTTTTGTTTTGTTTTTATTTCAAGGATGATTTTACCACCTATGAGGATTGATTTTTATTAAAAAAGTTTTGAATAATTAGAACAAGTAACCGTAATCTTTCTGATCAAAAAAGTAAGAATTATTATAAAAAAATCGACAGTTTTTTATACCGCTATGATATTTTCGTATGTTATCACGTTCGGGGGCAGTTTACCACTTCGTTACAGGGGTGGTTTTCTTATAGATACTGGTGGAAAGTTTAAGGGTGGACTTTTAACTATAATATGCCCTCAATAATATAAAAATAATTTATTTCCTTCCTGTAAGATTTCACTTTATATAAAAAAAATATAATAAGAATTGTTATTCATATATGTTAGTTTTGCGGCATCATATCAACCCCTACTTGGGGGTGGTTTTCGATTTTTTTTTGAAAAACCAAAAAATACTTCCATCTTGATTTTTTATTACCAGTAATTTGACATATGCAGAATTTAGGATTTGTTTAAGGTCTCTGGCAAGGGTAAAAAAATAGGCTAACTTTGCTGTCACTCTTTTCTTGTGTAAACAGTACTGTGGCACATCAACTTTGAACACATCGAACGACAAAACTTATCGAATATAAAGTCAATTTTACATTATCTTTTGCGACATTATTAAATTTTCCTTTTGCAATTCGATTAAGTACAAATTTGATTAAACAAAAAAGCGTAAAAAGATCCGCATCAAAAGCAAAGAGGAGAATTTTTTATCGGAAAATTTCGGTGATCGCTGGAACGTTTTTAATTTCCGCACACGTCTATCAAAAGGCGTTGACTGAAAATTCTTTTTTGTGGGTGTCGATATGAACCGCCATTAAACTATTGTTGCTTATACTTTTTTATATCTTTAGGATAGTTCATTTAGTTACAAAATGCAATTTGCAAATTGCGAAACTTGTTCTGATTGGTCGATTTCAAATGTGTCATTGTGGGTGGGCTTAATTTAAAGTTTTTTGCGATTCGCAATATTTAAAATCTAGAAGGCGGAAAATTAATGGCTTTTATTTGGTCGACTTAGAATATTTCAATTGTACAGGATGGTTTTTTAGGGTATAGGCTAAATGATAAGAGATACAAAAAACTAAGATACATGTCCCGTTCTCTTTTTTAGTGTTTAATCTAATGACGCAATCAGATCTACGCTAACTAGATTGCTTTATAAGATATAGGGTGATTCTCAAAATCTGCCGGTTTTTATTATCTCCCATAACTCGGTTATTTATGAATATAAATAAAAACTTTAAATACAAAAGTTTTATAACTTTTGTATTTAAAATAAGTGCGTAGAATCCAGTTGCGAATACAGAAAATATATAGATATTTTAATTTTTCAGATATTATCAAAAGCTTTTTCTTAAATGGGACACCCTATATCTGAGTATCTCAAAAAATGCATTTTTTGTTGCGATTGCAACAATATATAAGTAAATACGTGATAAATTGTTAATAAACAATTTTTATTTATTAACTTTTCATAGAATAAATCTAAAAATAAATAAAAATGTCTTTTTACTAATAAATGTTAAATATTCCCGGTGTAATTTCCTGCAACCTACCCTAAGAAGAAGAAAGATTTTTTTTAGTTGCTATGGTAATGATACCATATACAGGCTTTTAATTGAGTAAGAAATACTGGTGTGAATGAAATTTTTACTTGTAACACCCCTAGGGCTCAAATTATTGCCAATAATTTTTTTTCAAGGTCAGGATTTTTTTTGTTGTGAAAATTAGAATTTTTACAACAAAAACATGAGTGAAACCAAGAAAAAAAATTACCGGAAATTATTTTTAACACGTGGGGAATTCGTTAAGAAAATTTTACATCTTCGTCGAATAATTAATTAAAAAATAAAACTTACTATGACAGATACAGTAAGGTCAAACTTTAAATGAGCTAACATGACAGTGTTTTATTTGGAAGAAAATAACTTATAACTAACATTTGAAGTAGACAAAATTTTTTTAAATTTTCTTGTGAGTAACTTATTTTTATTGCTTTAATTTGCAAAACATTTAAATAAAAAATATATTACTTGAAAACGGTTGGAGATACATCACTAACCGAAACGTTGTGTAACAAATAACAAAAAAAGACAATGGAAGTCCAAGATTTTAGTGTTATTGAAACAAAAGATAATATCTAAAATTTTGTGTTTACATGGTTTCAACTACCTTTAAATAAAATACTTAAATATATATTTTCGGTTCTTTTAGCTAAATGTGTTGCATCTTATTCTTTTAAATGAAATTTATGTAAGCCTATTTATATGGCTAAAATTTGCGAAACATCTTT
This sequence comes from Listronotus oregonensis, assembly GCA_019359885.1. Classification (NCBI taxonomy): domain Eukaryota; kingdom Metazoa; phylum Arthropoda; class Insecta; order Coleoptera; family Curculionidae; genus Listronotus; species Listronotus oregonensis. Next base: position 23,274 of record JAHBCN010006944.1, read on the forward strand.
ATTTTTGTTTCAGTATTTTTATAAAATTAATTTTATAATATTTTAATAAAAAATATAAAAATCAAATCACAAACTGTCATAATGTCAAACGTTGACAGAAAATGTTTCACTTATTAAATTCATGCAGCTTACCCATAACGAAAAACTTACCAGCATAAATTACTGTCGTCGTAGTAACATCAACAAAATAAAGAAATTTGATTGGTCTATATAAAGGATGTGAAATTTTTAAAATAAAATCGTTGTGTTGTACAACTTAAATATGGAACGGTTTAAGAATACGTTTTATGTAAGTTTTGTAAAGCTGTCAGTGAAATTAAAATGCATTATCAGAACTAAAAATTTTTAATGAATTTATTTTAAGAATGCGGGCCAGAAATTTATTTACCAAATTTGTTTGAGATTATTAAATATCATTTGTTTCTGGTATGTAAAAAATATGGAGCTCGTGGATCGCAGCAGAATAAGATTGTTTTAGGGTAGTAGATATATTTTATAAAACCTAGAAATTGTATAAATTTTTGTTAGTGTGTGCTTGTGTTAATCTCATTAAAAAAAGAAGACGTGGCTAAGGAATTTAAACAATATTTAGACGATGTTAATGTTAAAATATAACAACTAACATAGTACTTTGATCAATCTAGACATTTAAAGGTACATAAATTTACATCAAGCTAAAAGTAAGTAAAATTGTTCAAAACATAAAAAAAATAATATTTTAAAATTCCCCATCGTTCCGGTACGTGGAAAAAAATTGACTCAAAGGTCAAAAAATGGGTTTTTCGCAATTTTCTTCAAAACGGTAAGTTTTATCGTAAAACTACCTGTAACAAAATTGTAGATCAGAAAATTATCTATAAAAAAGGTTTAAATAATTTTTTTCTAGAAGTCACCGTTCCTGAGATATAACGATTCAAAGAGTTGTAAGCGTCATTGTATGTATAAGTACGATACGTATATACATCTCTGTAGGTGTAATATTCATCAAAAAGTTTATCGACTTTTGCAAGGTGTTAAATCATGTATTTTTTTTATACGCAATAACTGGCTGTGATACATCTGCATTTTACAGGAGGGTAAAACAAAAGTCTTTAAAATGTTTGAAAAGATTTAATTCAATGTGCTGAAGTTTTTAAAGTCATTTAACTCCACAAGAAGTTATCACCAACGGAATTCGCTTTCTTCTTTGTATGTACGGAGCTCCATAAAAACTACCTGCTTAGATAAATATTAATATGCAAGTTTTGTTAAAAACACTCGAAATTAAAAACAAGTGCAATTAGGTTGTCTTCCTTCAACCTAAGTTGCTTCTTATCAACATCTTTTTCGGGTATATTACCAAGTTCAAGTGTGGCTAGGTTTTCAACCAGACCTAAAAGATTGGGGTTGGAAATTGGTCGATAATACATTAGAACCAATTCAGACCTTACTCCCACCCGCACCGAAAGAACTGCTAAATACATTTTTTTCAACTATAAAAAGGGGTGCAGTAGTAAATGTGGTTGCAAAAAAGTTGGACTGTTTTGCTCTCTGGCATGCACGAATTGTCCAGGCCGGTCATGTTCTAATGTTGAATCACCAGCAGCAAAGAATTCGTTTAATTCTGACGAACAAACATGCGATACATCGCTATTAACGCAATTCACTTACAACCAGGGGAAGAAGAAGAAGATAAAAAAAAGAATAAGAAAAAGAAGATCAAGAAGAAGTAATTGAAGATTATGAATCGGACGAATATATTTTTTTACTGTTTTTTTTATTTACATCGCTTTTATCAATTACAACCCTTGCAAATATCTGTTATTATGCAATAGTTTTCAACTAAACAAAATCATAACAGACCTGTGGAATAAGTCTACTGGAAGAACCACGTTTTTTAAAACCCCGCTAAATACACTACCTAAGAGGTGGCTTGGAAACGTGTGCATACAATGACGCTTACAACTTTTTGAATCTTTATACCTCAGGAACGGTGGCTTTTAGGAAAAAAAATATTGATAGCTTTTTTTATAGATAATTTTATAATCTATAATTTTGTCTAAGGTAATTTTACGATCAAACTTACCGTTTTGAAGAAAATCGCGAAAAACTCATTTTTTTCACCTTAAGTCAATTTTTTTCCACATAACGATGGAGAATTTTAAAATGTTGTTTTAAATTATGTTTTGAACAATTTTACTTACTTTCAGCTTCATGTAAATTTATCTTCCTTCACTTTTATTTTTTGGTCTAATTTTACCGGACTATAGTAACAAAATGTGTTTTTGTGAACTTTGAATTTGCTAGTAAATACGTGGTAATTTGTTAATAAAGTATTTTTATCTATTAACTTATCATAGAATAAATCTAAAGTTAAATAAAAATATCTTTTTATTTATAAATGTCAAATATTCATAGTGTAATTTCTCTAATTTTTTACCGGAGGTTTGAGCATGATTATTATTTTTGATTTTTTTGTATGTGACGATAGTAACTATAAAATATTAATACAATATATTTTTTTAATATCTATGATTTAAAAAAGCATAGAGAAACGTTAAATAAATTTATAAAAACACCTATTTTTAGTTATCCTATTTTCTGCTTTATTGACTTTTCTTCCGTGTTTAATAAAACAAATAAAAAAGGTAAAAATACGGCAGTAAAAGAATAAAGCGAGTTTTTTCCGTAATCATTGAAACGTATTTCATTTCCGCACATGTCTATCAAAGCGCGATGATTGACGATTTTTTTGCGCTGTCTACCAGCTCACTAACCGGCATTAAAAATTTGTCTCTCAAAAATTTTGATTTAATAGACGTCAGAAACGTCGTTCGTATTTGTTATTTTTATTTTAAGAGCCCGTCCACCGCCAGACTTGCATCATAGTATATTAGCTAAAAGTTTCTTTTAGCACGCTCAAATAACACAGCCCCACAAAAAAAAGTTGAAGGTCCAAACGACTTGACCATGGTATTTTTATGTTTTTGGGGTCGCTGAATCCGATTCAAGGTCAGTTTGACCCCATCAAATCAGGGTCAATGGCATTTTTAGGTCAAATCGAAACAGAACATATTTACAAATTTGGTGGGGTCAAACTGACCACGGATTCGAATTCAAAAACATAAGTATACGCTTTTTAAATTTGGTTGCTATTAATTTTGCAGATTTGATCTTGAAATGACCTTGATCCTGACCTTAGGTTCCGAAAGACTTGAACATGGTATTAGTTCCACCCCATCAGGTCAGGGTCAAGGGTATTTCAAGGTCAAATCTGCAAAATTAATTGTAACTAAATTTGAGTGTATATTATGTTTTTGTGGTCGCCGAATATGAATCCGAGATCAGTTTGACCTTATCGGGTCATGGTCAAGAAATATTTTAAGGTCAAATCTGCCAAATTATAATGTTACAGATTTGACCTTGCAGTGCCCTTGACCATGACCTAATAGAGTCAAACTGACCCCGGATTTGGGTTCAGCGACCCCTAAAACATAAAGATAACATGGTCAAGTCTTTTGGACTTTCAATTTTTTTTTGTGGGGCTGTTAGTCGAGTTTCATGTGTTAAAAAAGGTTAAAGCTAAGGTTTTTTACGAAAAAGATTTTTTTTAGCTGAAACCTAGTGGAATTTGTTCAGGAAGACCTAAGGAAAAAAATCAACCAAAAAAAATGTCCGCAATGAAAACGGGGTTACAAAAATAGTAACAAAAAGTTTAAAATAACCTTTTTTGTAAATTTTAAGAGATCTAGTAGGTATTTTGGGTCGCTAAATCCTATTTTAACCTCAAAAGTTAAGTTAGAGGGGTGTAACACCCTTATTTTTACCCTGTTGAACCCTTAAAATTTAATTTCTCTTAAAAACCGATTTTTTTTATAAAATGTAATAGGTATTTTGGGTCGGTAAATCTGAATCCAACCTCAAAAACTAAGAGGGGTGTAAGACCCATATTTCACCCTTTTAACCCTTAAAATTTAATGTTTTTTAAAAACATTTTTTTAAAATTTTATGAGATTTTGGGTATTTTGGGTTGCTAAATCCGAATTTAACGTCAAAAATTAAGTTAGAAGGTTGCTTATTTTTATCCTTTCAACCCTTAAAATTTAATGTTTTTTAAAAACCGATTTTTTGTCATTTTTATTGGATCTAGTGGGTGGTTTGGGCCGCTAAATGCGAATCTAAAGTTAAAAACTAAGTTATAAGGGTGTAACCTAATTATTTTTACCCTTTCGACCCTTAAAATTTAATTTTATTGAAAAAACGATTTTTTTTATTTTGAAGGGATCCTGTAAGTATTTTAAGCTGCTAAATCCGAATTTAGCGTAAAAAAAAATATTTATACTTTTTAACATAAATATAAATAATTCGGATTTAACGACCCTCAATACCTACTAGATCCCATAAAAAATAAAAAAAGTCGTTTTTAAAGAAAATTGAATTTTAAGGGTTGAAATGGTAAAAATAAGGGTGTAAGAAACTTCTTACTTAATTTTTGACATTAAATTCGGATTTAGCGACCCAAAATACCTACTAGATCCCATAAAAAGAAATCGGTTTTTAAGGAAAATTAAATTTTAAGGGTTAAAAGGGTAAAAATAAGGGTGTTACACCCCTCTAATCTAATTTTTTTTGACGTTAAAATCGGATTCAGCAGCCCAAAATACATACTAGATCCTTAAAATTTACACTTTAAACTTTTTGGGTTAATGGAAGGAAGGGGGTGTATTGCGGGTGTTTTTCACCCCGTTTTCATTGCGGGAATTTTTTTTGGTTTACTTTTTTTCTTAGGTCTTCCTAAACAGTTTTCACTAGGTTTCAGCTAAAAAAATTTTTTGCAGAATCGCTGGGTGGAGTATCAAGGGGAACTCGACTATGTGTAATATTGCAACTTCACTGGTTAGATTATGTCATCTTTAAGTGATTTTTACAAATCAGTAATTTGTAAACATCAGAAATAGAAATATGGACCTAATTATCAATCAAATTTTATTCAAAATGAGGGCCTGGTGCCTTATAGGAACCAACGAATTCATACTTAAACTTAGTTTTTATCGAAAGCTTGCTTAAAAATACGAGTTATAAAAAAAGGTAATTCTTTACTTTCCGTGCCCACGGCCGATTTTATTAAAATTGTGTATACCCGGGTTTTTAGGGGCGCTTATCACGAATCTAAAATCAAATTTTGTCGGACACTTTTGATTTTTGAGTTTTAATGCCCCAATCGGACCTAACCTCAAACAGCACAAACTTTCCTAAAATTCCTCTTTAAAACTGATTACACCCAAAATTGAAGATTTTATAGAAATACACTTATTATTTTATAAGATAAATTTAATTTTACCTTAATTTTACAAATATTTTTTAATTAAAAAAAAAACAAAAATTTTTACTTTTATAAATGTCAACAAAATTTTCTAGAGATTTTAGACAGTTTTATGTTGGTACTTTATAAATTTGAATTATTTTTCGCGATTTAAATTTAAAAAGTAAGCCATTCAATTGTTTTGCGGGTCCCTGGCGTACCAACATAAAATCTCTAAACAATTTTGTTAATATTTATAAAAGTAAAAATAATGTTTTTGTTGTGCTTTTTTTATTAAAAATATTTGTTAAATGAAGGTGAAATTAAATTTATCTTATAAAATAATAAGTGTATTCCCATAAAATCTTAAATTTTGGGAGTAGTCAGTTTTAAAAAGGAGGAATTTTTAGGAAAGTTTGTGCAGTTTAAGGTTAGGTCCGAGTGGGACATTATAGCTTAAGAACTAAAAGTGTCCGACAAAATTTAACTTTAGATTCGTGATCAGCGCCCCAAAAAACTCCGGTACACACAATTTCAATAAAATCGGCCGTGGGCCGGGTAAGTAAAAAATTACCAAAAAAAAACTTTTATTTTTCTAGTAAAAAACTGATTTTAAAATTTTTATTTTACGTATTTACAAATAAATTCTTTTTTCATTGACATTGACATTTGTCACTTTCAAATTTAAAATAAGTATTAACACTGTTGCCGGATTTAATAAATTTTGGTCAGCAAGTTTTCACGTCCGAAATATAATTGGAGAAAATAAAAAGTCTCTTTAACTTCATCCGGAGGAATTAAAAATAGATTTAATCTCAACAACTAGGTGTCATGAAAAATTGAAAGGTAAATTGTAGATTTAGAATGCAATTTTTTTTTAAATATAGAAACATTAGAAATTATATATTAACAAACTAAAATTCTTATAACTAAAATATACAGGGTGTCCAAAGGTATGGTCCAAAGTTTGGAATCTGTAGATTGATCAAAATAAGGTAACAATTTCATATAACTTTTTGCTCTATGCCCCTTCTTTACCGAGCTTTAGTTTAAAGGTAACAATTGAAAATCGATTTTTTATTAATAACTTTTTGAACGGATCTTGAGATTTTTTTTTGTTGGTTAATTTAGCTAACTGTCCGCATTAACTGCTATAAACTGCCCCAAAACCCTCAAAGATAACAGGTCGACTATCATTTGTAAACTTCAAAATTTGCAGTGTTGCCATATTTAACATTTTGACTTACTGTGATTCCCTAAGTTTTCTATGGAAAAAAGGTATATTTTGTTTATTGATAGGACTAGCGGTTTTCGCGTAAAATGCATTTAAAATCATTAAGGTATACTCGAAGGCTCTCGATAAGATATACCCTGGGGCTCTCAATAAGGTGCTCTTAAGGACTCCCTATGAATCTTATGTAAGAATCTATTACCAGAAGTCAATTTTCAGCTGAAAATTATAAATTAAAAGTTTTAAAAAAACTTAATTTATTTTAACAAAAAAAAAATTAAAAACAATAAAACCATATAGCAAAGTAGAAACTGTATGAGTATTAGTAGAATAACAAAAAAAAATTGCTATGCGTAACTTTAACTAAGGTATGTGTTCAAAGTGAGTACCCTGTACAGCTACACATTTTCTTAATTTACTAAGACATGCTCTTTGAACCTGAAACAACATGTTAGGATTATTCCTTATTGCAGCCCAATGAAACATAATACTTTTTCATAAATCTTCTAAATACAAGAAATAATCCTAACATGTTGTTGCAGGTTCAAAAAGCATGTCTTAGTAAATTAAGAAAATGTTTTGCTGTACAAGGTGCTCACTTTGAACACATATCTTAGTTAAAGTTACGCATAGTTTTTTTTGTTATTCTACTAATAATCATAAAGTTTCTACTTTGCTGTATAATTTTATTGTTTTAATTTTCTTTAAAATTAATTAAGTTTTTTTTTAACTTTTAATTTATAATTTTCAGCTGAAAATTGACTTCTGGTAATAGATTTTAAAACAAGATTCATAGGGAGTCCTCAAGTACTCAGTATATCTTATCTAGAGCCCTCAGTATACCTTAATGATTTTAAATGCATTTTACGCGAAAACCCATCCTATCAATAAAGATAAAATACCTTTTTTCCATAGAAAACTCAGGGGAATCTCCAGTAAGGTAAAATGTTAAATTGGCAACACTCAAAAATTTTGAGTTTTTTACATTTGATGGTCCGCCTGGTATCTTTGATGGTTTCGGGGCATGTTTATAGAGTTAATGCAAGACAGTTATTAGCTAGAATTAATCAACAAAAAAATTTCAGATCGTACAAGCCGTTCAAAAGTTATTAATAAAAATCAACATCAATTGTTACCTTTAAGAGCTAAAAGCTCGGTAAAAAGAGGTATAGAGCAAAAAGTTATTTGAAGTTGTTACCTTATTTTGATCCAATTTATATGTTCCCAAACTTTGGACCATACCTTTTGGGACACTCTTATATGTTTGTTTAGTTTTTTTTTAATGCAATTAGTTTACAGTGCTGGCCAATGTAACGTTAGTTTTTTTGATTATTGTTGCTTTTAGCATTAAATACGGACTGCACAGCGAGGAAGCTTTCATCTTAGTCGATTTTTTCAAAAAGTAGGTCAGAAGCACCTTTTTTTCCGTAATGTTTTTAACATTGCGACTGGTGCACCAGTTTTTATATTTAGAAAGCTGCTTTTCGTAAATTTTCTTTGATTTCGTTGGCAACAACTGATTTATTGCCTCTTCGGCTGCTTTTTCTATCTCTATATCCATTACCACGAATGCTCAATTTTTGACAATTGTGGTGTATAGATGTCAACAATATAATAACCTTACACCTGACAGCCTCGCTTCTATCAATATATTAGAGTACCGTTAAATAGTTTTTTTATAGATTTATTTTATTTTATTTTATTATCTAAAGTGTATAAAATAGTAAATAAACATAGGGACTAAAGCGTCTTTATATCCCTTAGCGAATTGTAGCACTCCCTACGGTCGGACTAACAACCTTTCGCCGCGGGATTAGTGGAATTTAGTCCCTAGGTATATAAGGTCCTATTATTTTGCATAAGTTTTAAATAATCTAAATAAATAAATATTTGATCCCTTTAGACGACATTTTCACTTCTTACCTTTAATGAGAAGTAGACTTTTTTCTCTCCATCAAATAAAAGATCGTCCAAACACTGATAAGTTAATCCAAAAAAAAAGAATAGCGGGTAATACAAATACTCAAAATAATTGTAATTTTTAACTAAATTTATATTTTTTATAAAAATCTTTGGCCTAAATTACATCCCAACAAAAACACTTAGGTAAAATAAAGGCCAAGTTTTTGTTTAAAAATCTCGACCTCTTAAAGTACTTATATCTAAAATTAGACCAAGTTCTTTCTATCCACAATTTTTTTCTAAATAAATAACTTCCCTACCCAACGCACCTTTTTTTCTAGGATACATAACTAAGTATCTACCTGTTGACAAAGCTGGTTAGGAATCAAATTCTTTTGGAATCGAATCCAGAAATCGGTTCCTTTTTAGGAATCCGAAGGCTGAAATCGATCACCTTTAAAAAATATGATTCGTGATCGTGATCCGGATTCGTTATGTAATATTAAAAGGATTCGAAATCAATACCTTTTTGTAAGGTCCCGATTTCAAAAGAAATTGATTCCTTTCTAAAGGATTTTTAAAGATATACGTGTATATTTATGAGTAATTCCATTACATTACAAAGATTTTTTCAGGAGGGGTCAATCGATTTTGCTTAATCTAAAAAATACTTGGTTTTATTTATTATATCCTCTAGTATGTATAAAAAATATTTAGGTCCCCTAAACCATTTTACTTTAATTTAGAACGTAATTAAAAGAAAAATAAAAAAAAATCAGTTAAATGACCATTTTCAAACGGCCACCAAAAATTCAATTTTCAACGGATCTTTTTTTCGCTATAGCTTATTTTTTTTCGTGGATGTATGCTCTTAAAGCAAGTAACTTAAAAAAAGTTATTTGCCTGCAATGATCGGTATTGCGTTTCAAATTTGTGATTTTGAAAAAAAAATTGCAAAATTTGACCCTTCAGTACAACTCCGAATCACACAAAAATTTAGAAGGACGTAGTGTTTTATATCTAGAATAAGCCCTCGAAAGGGATTTTCTTGGCCCGAACTTCTGCACTTGTCTATAGGTAATTAAATAAATATTAGTAAAATCGATAAAAATTGGAATCGTTAAATTTAATATTTTTATTATAGCTCAAAAAGTATTAGTTTTATAGAAAAAAACTTATATAACTTTGGATAAAGGCTCTATAAAAATACATATTTTTTATTTAACCCTTTGTTACTCGCGCGGGTCTATGAGACGCCCATGAATTTATAGTCCGTCATAACTGTCGAAACTTTAGATGTGGCAACACGGTCTGCCATGTACCTTTCTTTAGCAAAGCGTAGATGCGTTAGAAAGCGCGCCGGAATTTCTTATTTGTACGTTAGAATAGCAGAAGTAATATAAACACCGAAGTGTCTCTCAGACGCCACGCGAGTGCTAGTGTTACATAATACAAAATAAATATTTTTGCAGAAAGGTAAGTTGTTTTAACTGATTGGCATATATATGTAAATAAAATCTGTTTTTTTACGTAGATAAAGAAACACAAGTTTTCTAATCCTCTCGTACAGGAAGATGTTGATTTTTTGCGTAATTTGGCAATGGAATCGGATAGCGACGAGTTATCAGAAGCAAATAATAGCAGTGAAGGTGAAGAAGATAATGTAGAAGAATAGTTGGAGATGACAGATACAGAACAAGAAATATCAAGTAAGAAAGAGGATGTTGAAGAAGAAATGGAGGTTTTTATGGTTGGAAATAACCAAACAACAAAATGGAAAGTTGAAATACCTGCTCAGAACGTAAGAACCTGTTCGCATAATATTGTAAATCATCTGCCAGGTTTAAAGGGAACGGCAAAACATGCAAAATCTGCGTTGGCTTGCTGGAGCGTGTTTTTTGATGAAGATATGCTAAATTTTATAGTCAATAATACTAATAAATACATTGTTAGTAAAAAAGGATTATATAACAGAGAGAGAGAGACTACAGAAACACAGATTTGGTCGAAATAAAAGCTTTTATTGGTCTGTTGTATATGGCTGGGTATCACAAAAACAGCAGACTAAATACGCAGGACCTATGGTCTACTGATAGTTCTGGCATTGAGATTTTTCGACTGACAATGTCGCGAAACAGATTTCATTTTCTAATGCAGAACATACGTTTCGATGACAAAGTAACTCGAAATGAACGAAAGGCATTTGATAAGCTTGCGCCTATTAGAGAAATTTTCGAGATGTTTGTTAAGCATTGTCAAAATAGTTATTCTGTAGGCGAATATGTTACGATTGACGAAATGCTGCCGGCGTTTAGGGGAAAATGTCCAATTGGTCAGTACATATGTGGGAACTATAAGGAAAAAAAACGACAGCTTCCAACTAACTTGGTGTCAGTGCGTGATCGAGAAATCTTTACGTCCAAATTTGTCTTTTAAGAAAACTTGACACTGGTCACTTACGTTCCAAAAAAAAGCTATAAAAAGTTCTTTTATTTTCCAGTAAGCACCACGACTCTGCCATAGACTTCACTACAAATAAGAAAAGGAAACCAAAAATTTTGACTTTTTATAATGACACAAAATCTGGAGTGGAGGTCGTAGATAAATTATGTGCTTAGTATTCAGTCTCCAGGAATCGTTGGCCAATGGTAGTTTTTTATTTAATGCTGAACGTAGGAGCCATCAACGCTCACGTTATTTATAAAGGAAACTAAAGCGAAGGATTAGAAAAAAGAAGATATTTTATAAAAGCCTTAGCTTTGGATCTGATTGAAGGTCATATAAAATATAGGTCGAATTTAACTTGTCTGCCTAAAGAGCTAAAAAAACGAACTAGCGAAATGCTAGCCGAAAACAAAGCTATTGAAGCAAGTACCAGCACAAGTGTCCCTCAGCCTAAAAAACAAAATTGCTTGGAGTAGAAGATTCTGGAAACGTAAGAAAAAGGTGTTATATGTGCAGTCGAAAAAAAAATCGTATGACCAGGTATACGTGAAGAGACTGTTACAATTATGTTTGCCAAGAACACGTAAATTACTTATGTAAAAACTGTATGCCTAAAACAAGTGATTGATGCCAGGCAATTTTGTTACACTCATAATAATTTGGGTTTTGTTTTATATTTTGTATTATTAGGCATATGAATATTTAAATAAATACATGTTTAAAATTTTAATGTTAAATCTTTATTAACGTTACTATAGCTACAGGCGTCTCTTAGACGCCACGCGAGTAGCGATGTTAGGAAAATTGGCGCGGGTAACGAAAGGTTAACATAATTTTGCCTGTCTTCTTTAGTTTTTAAGATATTGAGTTTAAATTTAAAAAAAAAATCTTTGATATCACAAAAACTATAAAAGGTTAAAAAAAATTAAAAAATGATTTGGTTCTTCTACAGAATAAAGATATTTAAATAATATTTTTGAAAATTATACTTTTTTTTATAGATTATTATAAAGATCTAGTGTACTCTTGCAATAATAGTAACCATTTTTGCAAATGCAGCTCTTTTTAAATTTTAAACTTTAATATCTTAAAAACTATAAAAGATAGGCGAAATTTCATTTAAAAAAAGTTATGAAGTTTTACAAGGTTTTTATTCTTAGTTATATAAGTTTTTTGTTTAAATCCAATACCTTTTAATTCATAATTAATTAATATTTAATTTAACAAATTCAGTTTCTATCAATTTTACTAATGTTTAATAAATTGTAAACATGTGCAGAAGTTCGGGCCAAAAAAATCCCTTTGAGAGCTCATTTTAGGTATAGAACACCTTAAATTTTTGTGCGATTCGAAGTTGATAGAGAAACGTACTGCAATTTTTTTAAAATCACAAACTTTAAAACGCAATATTACGGACCATTGCAGGTAAATCTTTTTTTTGTAATTATTCTCTTAAAGAGTATACATCAACGAAAAAAATAAGCTTTATTAAAAGTAAATCGGTTAAAAATTGAATTTTTGGCGGCCATTTGAAAATGGTCACTTTACTGATTTTTTAACTACGTTCTAAATAAAAGTAAAATGATTTAGGAAACCAAAATTTTTTATATACATACTGGAGGACGTAATCAATAAAACCTAATATAAATAACTGAATTTCGGTTTAAAGTTTAAAGAATCCAATTTTTAAAAATAGGCTGAAAATAGTGAATTTTAGACTTTTAAATACTCATTCTTCGTGACCTATAAAAATTCTTCGTAATGTAATGGAATTACTCTTTTTTTTTTTTTTTTTTTTTTTTTTTAAAAAAAAAAAAAAAAAAATATATATATATATATATATATATATATATATATATATATATATATATATATATATATATATATATATATATATATATATATATATATATATATATATATATATATATATATATATATATATATATAAATAATGTTGTAATCACTCCAGAGATTACTGCACTTGTTGAACAACCCGTTGTGCATTATTACTCTTTTCCCTACATCAAAGCATTTATAACTCGAATATCCATAATATATTAAAACCAGTGTCATGGGCATCTAAGAGATTTTCTTTGTGTGGTATATTTTGCTGCCATTTGGACTGTTGCATTGACAGCTTCTTTAGTATTATAAGAGTAGTGGGAATACAAACAGAACAATATTAGCTTAAATCAACTCAGAAATATTGGTATTGGTAGGACACCAACTTTAAACAGCTAAATAATTTGCGTGATAGAAAAAAATTTAGGTAAATTAGACGAAGAAAAACAAAAACCATATTGCTTAAATAGATACGAAAAAGCACGTGTGGAGTGCATTTGCACCCCACTTGGTATTATAAGGGTTATTAATGCCCTTCTTTTCAAATCAGAAATAAAAAACGTTTCTAACATATTTACCTTACGCTTGCACATCACTGTTAGAGAATGGTTATTTCCATCTTAAAAAAAATATGGACCAATAATGCCAAATTATCCTACTGCAAACCAAACAATAACTTTAAAATCATGGAGATTATTTTTTAATGATTTCATAAAAAAATTTGTGTGACCAATACCTAAAATGCTGTGTATTAACCATGTCATTTAAATAAAAATTTGCCCCGTTACTCATTAAAAGATTTTGGATGTCTCCTCAATGTAAATTTGACCGCCCCAATTTTTTTATTGAATTACTTCTTATGTAACTTTCTACGGAGAAAACTCCTTGTTAAACTAAATAATCTATAAGAAATAAAACCAATCATTAAATTATTTTTTAGAACCCAATGATATTTTATTAGAAAAATAACGTTTTACGAAAATCTATTTTATCCTACTTTTCTGACAGGCGCCTATTTGATTAATGATGTGTTAAATAAAATCCCAAAGGGCAGAAATGTGATGTTCTTGTTAGTTAAAGTTAGGTTCGCCAGTTATCAACTACATGCTAAGTAGTTAAACGACTGATTTTATAAAACTGACTTTATTCTAAGGTCGTATAATCATTAATACAATTGATTCTTAACAACTAATCTTTACAACTGTTCTTCTCATTTACAAAACAAGTTATTATATATGTATATAATATAATATATATAATAAATATATATATATATATATATATATATTATATATTATAATATAATATCAAATATAAAAATAAAAAATTTGTATTTAATAACATACAAGTTGTTATATATATTAACATTAAACAATAATATTTAGTTATACATATTGCAACTGCTAACCTTTTATGGTCAGGTACGTTAAATACCGACACGTGATATTTAAGGGTTTAGATCATAACTACTAACAAGGTTGTCTTGGATTTTGCGACAATAAACTAATTTAAGTGTAGAGTAAGCATTGTAAACTATACTCTATGTCATACTAGTTTATAATTGTGTTTTTAGTGCTTAATTACCAACTATATAAACATTTTTAATAAGATAAATTATAAAGAAGATATAAACTAAAATGTTATTTTGATAAAAAGTCTTATTCCAAAATAGTAAAAAAATTATTAAGAAAGAGAGAGAGAGAGAGAGAGAGAGATATGTTGTACTCTTATTCTTCTTTTCCTCTTACGCACATTGTTTGCACGACTAAGTTTTCAGGCTGGCTCTAGTAACATATGCTCGAGGGTTGCGATGGATGATCTGAGTAGCTTTTAAGTGAAAAAAATTTGCGCCCCGGAGCTTGGCCTGCTCTAAATAAAAAGTTTAACAATAAAAAGGAGCAATTAATGTGCATGGCACTTTTCATTCCGGGGGCACTGTAAAATCGCACAAAAAGCTCTTGAGCTACTCCGAACCCTATAAATTCTTTACACAAAACTCATTTTAGCATTGGCCAAAAAATTATTCTACGTATATGCTCTGCTTTTAAAACCAGGAACATCTTTTTATTGCGATTTAAAATTCTTAAATCCAGTTTTACAGACTGGAGTAGTTTTGACGAGAATTTTGAACACGGCATCAAGGCGAATCGGACTTATACCACATCGGGTCTCAAAGGGTTTTTAGTCCGCGTGTTATAGCTTTGGACATGTCATTAAATAAGGAAAGAGCATTTCCTAGGTTAATTTATTAGAAAGAAAATAAATATGAAATACTGAGAATATGTGTTATCCAAAAATACGTTTGAGATATCCACCAAGATCGCAAAGTTGTTTAAGGCTGATTGTTCAATAAAGATTGCTTTTAAACAATACAAAACAATAGGGTCGTTTTTTTTAAAAATAAAAGATAAAAATAAAGTACTTAAAACACCAAACATGGTATTCCTTGCTCTCAGTGTGAGGGTGTATATACAGGGTGTCCCAAATTGGTGGGAAATGTATGGGGATCTTGGAAACCACGATAGATAGAAAATCGGTTAAGTGGAGAAAGTTTTGGACAATTATGTTAGTAAGCTAATCCCGTTTACTACGTGGTTTTATCTATTCAGGTTTTTGAGAAATTTTGAAAAAACCTGAAACATGCTTTTTCGAAAACCGGCCATATTTTTTTTATAAGTAAACATTTTTTAAATCTGTAAAAACTTTTACAAAGCAACTTTTTTTGTAGAATATGACCGAGTAGTCAATTTTTTTTTCTACGTTTCGGGTTTTTAGAATCATCATCAACTTAATTTTTTTATATGGACGCCATATCGGATTTTTACGCAGCCAAATAGTGCTTTTTATTCTGATTTCAACAATGTATAACATGTTATAATTTAAGGGTTTATAACTTCATTTATTTCAAAAACAAATATTTTCTTAGTTGGCCTTGATTCCTGCGAACGTCATTTTTTTTGTAAACAATAAAATATTAGTAATTGGCAAAATAGTTAAGCTGAACAGATATTTTACAGAAATGGGTTCGCGAACATAGCTATAACGTTAATACCGTATTACAACAAAACTGCACGTAACAAGTTAATTGAAACAAGTGAAAACAAAAACAATGAAAAGTGGCTAAACTAATATTCCTACTAAAATAAAGATGTAAAATAACGACCTAAAATTTAAAATGTTGTCCATATTTCTCAACATATTAACGATATTTTTTTAAATAGTCCTAACTACCCTATGAATGGTTGACCTAGGTATGTGGAATTATCTATCAACATCCCTGGCTGAAGATGTTTGATTTTCTTTAAAATGTTGGTTAACTGCAGCATCTCGTTGTCGATTTTCTTCAACGTACTTCTTAGGTCGTGGTTTTTTAAAACTTTCGAATTTAAACAAATTTGTAACCAGTTTTCGAAAGTATGTTAGTTTAGGATGCTGCCTTTCAGGAATATTGTCGAAATACGTATTCGCAGCTTTATTAACATTTCTATTGCTTTGGAAATAACGTTGTAAAATATCTAATAATTCAAATAATTAACCATTTTACAAAGTTGAAAAAATTTTAATAACGTACCCGAGCTACTGCGAAAATATTTGTTTTTTGAAGTGGATGAGGTTATAAACTCCTAGACTATAACATGTTATACATTGTTGAAATAAGAATAAAAAGCATTATAAAGCTGCAAAAAAATCCAATATGGCGCCCATATGAAAAAGTAAAGTTGATGATGATTCATCAACTTTACTTTCATATGGGCCCATTATTATTTTGTTGTAACACGGTATTAACGTTATAGCTATGTTCGCGAACCCATTTCTGTAAAATATCTGTTCAGCTTATTTATTTTGCCAATTACTAATATTTTATTGTTTACAAAAAAAATGACGTTTGCCGGAATCAAGGCCAACTGAGAAAATATTTGTTTTTGAAATAAATGAGGTTATAAACTCTTAAATTATAACATGTTATACATTGTTGAAATCAGAATAAAAGCACTATTTGGCTGCGTAAAAATCCAATATGGCGTCCATATGAAAAAATAAAGTTGATGATGATTCTAAAAACCCGAAACGTAGAAAATAAAAATTGACTACTCGGTCATATTCTACAAAAAAAGTTACTCTGAAGAAGTTTTTACAGATTTAAAAAATTTTCATTTATAAAAAAAATATGGCCGATTTTCGAAAATTGATGTTTCAGGTTTTTTCAAAATTTCTTAAAAACCTGAATAGATAAAACCAGGTAGTAAACGGGATTAGCCTACTAACATAATTGTCCAAAACTTTCCCCATTTAACCGATTTTCTATCTATCGTGGTTTCCAAGATCCCCATACATTCCCCACCAATTTGGGACACACTGTATAGGTCAAACGTCAAGGTTGGTGAAGAGTAGGATTACACATCATAAAAGTGATTGCAGACTGGGTAAAAACAGTTGTGCATTGTCAGTACATTGTAACCAATTGGGACACAGGTTTAACTTTAACGAGACTCATATAATATGTAATGAATCTAGCTACAATAAAAGATTTGTTCGTGAAATGATCGAGATATATTTACATCCTAATTCGATTAACAAGAGGGCATTAACATTGAACATTTATGTGTAATTTATTCAAACCACTTAATTTAAATTTGACCAATTGAAATATGTGGACTAATTTTAGTAACTCTCTTTAAAATAATTAATATTTTAAACCAACCTATTATTTATTGTTGCCTTCTTTTACTGTTTTTTTTTTATAATTATTTATTGTTTTTGCTTGTTGTTATTATTATTGGTGGTTTTCTGTTTACTTGGCCTAAAAGTACCCCAAAGGTCCTTATTGCAGAGCATTTATCATGTACACATACATATCTACACATGATCACTCACTTAAGTGGCAGATAAGGGTTGTCACACAAATTCACACACACTACTATACACGCCCTTAGGTAACAGCTGAATGATAAACATATATACATATTAATATACAAGTATTAAGCCTTAGGTGACAGATGAGGGAAATACATAGCAAACACACACACCAACACACACACAACACACACACACAACACACACACACACACACACACACACACACACACACACACACCACACACACACACACACACACACACATACTATACTCACACAATGAATCTTATTAACCTTAGGTGACAGATAAGGTTACAAAACACCAAATTTCACTTACACAGTTTCCACCAGGTAATATTACATTCGTACATACATCGCAACGGGATAACTTATCTGACTGTAAACTGCGGCTTGGAGAAATCATAACCTTAGGTCTAGGTATTCGCACAATCGAAAGGATTTTGTTGAAAGAAGAATAAACAAATAAATTAATAAGAATATCGTCATTTTACTATTTACAACAACCGCTTTATATGTGATGGGGGTGGTGTACTTTTGTGGTTAATTGTGTGTAATGTTTTTTAAAGTTTTTTTAAAATTTTTTAATTTGTAATATGAAGTTCTCTTCTGTGGCATTAGTTATTTTCTATTAACATGTTAGCGGTAAGTTTTAATTTGTTAAGTCTTTTTTATCTCATGTAACCAGGTTTTTTACATATTGCAGCCTTGAAAAAAAATAAATTTTCCAAAGCTCGGGACTGCTAAAAAGTGTTTAACTTTTAATAAAGCATAAAGACCGAATCCCTAATAACCTTCCAGTTGTGTGTATATATATATATATATATATATATATATATATATATATATATATATATATATATATATATATATATATATATATATATATATATATATATATATATATATATATATATATATAAAGGTTACATTTAACTTTAGCTCCATTTTTAAACAGCAATATTTTGATATAATTTTTTTCAGTTATTTGTTACACCATTATAAAACACATAGGGCCTGAAAAATTATTTTTTCACTCATATTAACACAAAATAAAATAATTTCTTTATTTCCCTATAAAATATACTAAGTAATATGGCTGACCAGCACGGAAAAAAGTGAGAAAGAATACCTACAAAAGAGATGATACGATGTCATTTTGTTTAGGATTTCCTCCTTTAAAAGCAATGTTGCCAGATGTTTTCTAATAATTTGTTATTATTGAAGGTTGTTTTTTTCCCATTTACCAGAAATAAAATTTTTTTTATAGAAACAACAAATCAAAAACTAACCAACAACAACTTTCAAATTTACCTAGTTTTGGGGTTGTTTTTGGTT
Organism: Listronotus oregonensis; assembly: GCA_019359885.1. NCBI lineage: Eukaryota > Metazoa > Arthropoda > Insecta > Coleoptera > Curculionidae > Listronotus > Listronotus oregonensis. Next base: position 42,191 of record JAHBCN010006944.1, read on the forward strand.
AGTTGTCGTTGGTTTCTCATTAAATTGTAAAATTTCTTTATCATAAATCGCCGTCGAACAATTTTTTTTTTATTCGACAACGTCAAAAATTTTGGCCTTTTTTCTTAACCTAAAAACATAGTATTTTTTCAATTTTTTCTTTTTTGGAAATCTACTAAAAAAATGTTTCTTTTTATCTGTAATATTTATTTTTTTAAATCGGGAAAGAAGCTAAATACACCGGATATATATATATATATATATATATATATATATATATATATATATATATATATATATATATATATATATATATATATATATATATATATATATATATATATATATATATATATATATATATATATATATATATATATATATATATATATATATATATATATATATATATATAAAAACTCCTCTATTGAAAGTTGATTTTTACCAAACCATTATATCTTAATATTCCCAAAATTATGTCTTGAACAATTAGTTATAAAAAAGGGGTTATTTCTATTGAGTTGTCGCTAGAATTTTAATGACAAAGTTGTAAATAGGCATAAGTTATAATGATGGTGTAAACCAAATCAAATTATTTTTTTATGCATTTACTATTTAAATCTATCATAATTTATTTTTTTGTCCAGAAAAATATATATTTTGTTAAAACACTTAATATACTTTGGACAAAGTTTTAATAAAAATTATATGAATATTGTTGCTGTTTGACAAATAATATTTAAAAAATTATCATATCATCTATTCGAAAGTATTTTGTTAAAAATATTTAAACGTGTTATATGCCCAACATGCCCAAGCAGGTCGTTAAGATTTGTCTTATGTTTTTTTTTGCTAAAAATTTCTGATACGTAAATTATTGAATATAACTAATGAATGTACTAAGGTTTTAATTTTTTAGTATATCAGAATTAAGAAAACCTCTAGAACTTTAGAATATGAAACAAAAAGCCACATAAAAATTATTTTTAAACAAGAAAGTTGTTTTAATATAAACAAGAATGATACTAAAAAGATATTACTAAGATTAAAATTAATTTTAAATATAACGTTAGACCACAATACATTTTATAGCTTATTACTTTTGATCTATTTTTAATGATATCCATAAATGTAAAAATTAGGATTGATACCTAAGCCTAAAGAGTGTTTTGAATTTTAAATTAGGAACGTTCTTGTCTACGCAGAATTTCATAATTTGTATATGAAAATCAACAAGGGCCGTTGAGTTGTAATAAATTGTGAAATCAAGTCACATAAAATATTCAGCCATATTTTATGTGGTAAATAATTTAAAGGAGTAGAAAAAAAACGTATAAATATTTATATTAAACGAGTTTTATTTTAAGATTAAGGCCTGTTTTTATGCTGATAATTGGCTAAATTTTATCCATTTATTCTTATTAACTTTTGGTTCTATACTTTACATTTAGGGTTTTTTTATTATTAGATATTTATTCCATGATTATTTAATTTTAGAAAGTAGTTCTCTAATGTTTTTATAATTTAAGATATGTTTTTCGTGGGGTTATTAATGTTTACTTGCATGAAAAGTGGACATTTTTAACATTAATTGAATTGTTTACAAATATTTAATAATTTATTTATGATGACACATTGTTGTAATGACATCCATATTAAAATTTTTAGCAGGAAAATTAAAAAAAAAATCTATTGTTTATTTTTATGACATGTAAATTCGGAAATTAATATTTGTTTGTTTTATATTTTGGTTAAAATAAGGGATATGTTTATCATTATTTGTGTAATTTTATGTTATTTTACACTTCTCCAGAACAATAATTTATTATTTTTAAGATTTTGTCAAATATTTTGACAACAAAATTTATGATACCAGTAACAACGAACTTTTTTATGTTTAATTTTATTTATTTCGGGTTATATTACAAAATGGACTTATATGTATTCTATATTGTTGGTGTTTTCTAGTTTCCTACACTCGCGTGTCGTACACTTCAGAAATTTACCTGAAATATTCTCTTTGTACACTAAATTATTTAATCAGTTTTATGCTTCTAGATTCGTACACCTACCATTGTATCGACCCAAATAACCAACCAAATATATACCATATTGAAAATAATTAAAATTTTATTAATAACTTTTACGTAGAGATAATTAAGACGAATTCAAAAGCCCTCAGTTTTGGTCAGTCGTGGTTAGTTCTGGTTAGTTAAAGCGGCTTTTTTCCCCAATTATATTTCAGACGTGACAAATCACTAAACAGGGAACAGCAAACTTTTTCGTTTGGGTAGATAGTTAAAACATATATTATTAGATTATTTTAATATCACTATTATCCAAATAAATATTTTATATTTCTGCATCTTAAATGTAAGCAATAAATATTTTGATATTTAGTTATAAAATTAGTTTTAATTTATTTTACTATATTTTATGAACCATCGGAGACGGGTTCCTACCTCAGTTTTTGGTGTACAAAACGAGATGTCGAAAACTAAATAATTCATTCTGTGTACGGGCGAAATTTTTAAGGTGTACGAAACGCGAGTGTACAAAACAAGAATAAATCATATTGTTGTGGTGAATTTTCTCTTCTTTTATTTAACTTTTTATTGCTCTCTTTGGAACCAGCATTACTAATTTTTAATAAAGTATACATTTAGGCGTTCTCGCTATATGGGATTATTTCGGTAGAGGGGCTCTATTCTGATTCTTATACGACTGGATTCGTGTGTTTGCTTTCGTATACCAAGTTAAGTTGGTATTTTTAAGCAACATTCGAATCGTAATTAGAATGCGACTTTAATATTCGAGTGGAAAGTTGTGACAAAACAGAAAATCTGCCAAAACTGTAGTAGAGTGCAAATTTTGGAAGCAAAGGAGGAAACCGTTATCCAAGTAGAACCAAATTTAAATTTCATTTTTTAAAATTAATATTTTGACTAAGTTATAATATTACATCTTTGCCAGGCGGTCTCGGAACTAGCGGAGCTAATCCGGGATATTGAACACTTTGGATTTTCGTATCAGCTGATATGTGTCATTTTCATGTGATTAACCTTTAGGCTATATCCTGTAAAATATACTAATCTTTTTTCTGGTAATTGGTGTGGATATTGACTACCTTGTTTTCATTTACTAGATTGCATATTTACTTGATATTTGACTAACCTACCTTAAAGCTCCGTCTTAAAATCTGGAGAGAAAATATTTGCTCAAAACGATCGAAAATTCGGTCGATAACTGGAAAAAATATTTGTTAATTATTGTTTACAAATATAAATTTAAATATTTTATGTAAATATTACTTAATTAAGGTAATAAAGATTAAGTCATGTTTATTTCGAAACCTTATTTACGATGTTATATTAAAAATATGTTTTTATACATAAAAATAGAACAAAAAGTGCACCTGTCACAACACATAATATTCTCATTTTTAAAAATATGTTATAAACTTGAAACAAACTCCCTAGAATATTTCTCATTTGAATATAATAATTTTGATTATTGTTTGATTAAAAACGAAGACAAAGGACTCCGAACAATCCTTATAAAAAATGGGTTTCGGCCAATCTTTTTAAAACTTTGCAAGTTGATAATTCTCAACATGCTGACCAAAGGCTCAATGGGCACAAAACCCGATAACCCCTCTAAACCGCGAAAATTACCAGCAAAGGTCAGGGAGATGTATTTTTCTGATTATTGGTCTGTTCCTCTACCGAAGTATTTATTACAGTAGTCGAAACTTCACAGTCACTAGACTTAAGCCCATGTAGATCTTCGAGCTGGTAATAGACCCGACTATGTGTGAACCACTCCATACCTTACGATTTGGACTAAAGTGATTCGGTTTGAGAAAAGTAAAGAAATTTATCTTTAATATCATACTACACTTTTTTGTTGTTGCGGTATCAAATCAAAAGGCTTTTAAAATAATAAAAAAATATTATTTTTTTTTTACTTAAAAAATGATATTGGAAATTGCATTTCAGAACATTGTTTTAGAAAAGAAATGTAATGATAAAAAACAAATTTCTTTAAAGTCGTTAGTTTTTAGGTAATTGGAA
>JAHBCN010006945.1:0-46195 GCA_019359885.1 Listronotus oregonensis
CCTCTTTATTACTAATGTATATTTTATGTTTAAACATTAAAAAGTCTAGAGGTTTTCCCAATACTAAATTTGTTACGTTCAAGAGTATTTCAAACTTAACACATTTTTTGAATTTTCGTTTTCGTCTAATGGATTAATTTCTTTATAATAATGACCTTAGGGTATTTTTAGGTTTAAATACCGTTCTAATAATAGCTTTATTTCTTAATATTTAAACTTGATTTGATTTATTCGTTCAAAACAAAAAATAAAGATAGTAATATTTATATTTCTTAATTTATTAAATTCATTTTGTCTATACTTTTTTAATTTGAATTTATGCAACAAAAAAAATTTTTTTTAACAAAAACTTACTTTTACAATTAATAAGCCGGTTTAAAAATATATTATTAGATATTGACATGTTTTTTTTTTATTTTGTTTTATTGTTCGGCGCATTTACGAATCCTTTAAAAAAAGTTTTTAAAAAAATCGGTGCTAATTCTTATTTTGAAGATAAAAAACTAAGTATTTTTTAAGTTTTTCGTTAATAAAATGCATCCATTTAAGTGTAGCAATTTCTAATGTTTTTTTTTTAAATATTCCATGTGTAAAAACAAATATAAAAAAATTATCAAAAATTGACATGATTATTTTTTTTAATTATTCTTTTTTTTTTAAGAAATTTAAAAATAAAACTATTGGACATTAAAAAAAAATAAATTTGTTAATTTTGCAAGTTTTCAAAAAAAAAAAAATAAAATTTATAAAAAAATCAAAAAATGAATTTAAAAAAAAAATTAAAATTGTTTCGCTTTCAATATTAAGAAAAAAAATTATGGCCAAAAATAAGTAAAGCCGCGATTCTAAACAATTACCTAGACAAGTAATACCCAACAGTCTGGCAATTTGTAACTTGACCAATTTTTTTCTAATTTTGTGTAAAATTGATGTATAAGACTTATAAGTAAAAGATTTTACTATTGAAGGAGTTTTGGTTAGTAGAATAGAAAAATTTAAGTCTGACAGAGTTTTGGTCAAGTATTAATGTGCCAGACCAATTTTATTTAAAACAGGAATAAAAACCAAAAATTTGGAAGTTTAATTTTTTCTTATACTTATACAGAAAATTATTCATTGTAATAAAGATTTTAAGGGTGGTCTGGCAAACAGTTGTGTCAAGAATAGGCACATACCCAAATTTTTATATTCTACTAATCCAAACTCCTTTGAATAGTAAAACAACGTACCTATGTCTTATACATCAATTTTACAAAAAAATCGAAAAATAATTTATTGAAAAAAAATGGTCAAGTTTTAATGTGAAGTAAACAAAAAAAAAACAAAAATTTTTGGTAAAGAAAAACCTACAATTTTGTGTTTAACAAAATTTTACGTATCATTATGGGTTTTTGAGTAATTTTGAAGAAAAGGCTTTTTTTGTCAATTACAAAAATGTCTCTTTTACTTTAAGCTCTTTATTTTAAATATGCACTTTAAACCGGTCGATCTTCCTGAGCATATTACAAATACATAAATAAAGTAAATTGTAAAGTGACAAAGATTATTTTCAATTGGGGTGGTAATTAAGGGGTAATTTTCACATTTTTTTTTTCATTCAAAAAAAAATAAAGATCAACTTTATTTTGACCATAACTGGCCTAATTTCAGTTCTAGAGACTTTAATAAAATAAAAATAAAGGTTTTTAATTGTACTTTAAAAAAGGTTCTTTGAGCTTTCCCCAAAAAATGTATTTGTTTTGGTTAAATTACGTTAAAACTTTTAATGTTGTTATTTGACGAATAAGAACCAACATTCAACAGGCTATAACTCCGTTTGTATTGGGTCTATGGACATCATAAGCCCACCATTCTTGTTGTTTTTTTATAAACTACATTTTTGGTAAGAATGATATTTTTCATGAAATATTTACTCTTCGAGTTATTTGCGAAAAACCATCTGAAAACGTGGTTTTTTTGGTTGAAAATTTGAAATTTTTAATTGCGAATAACTCGAAAAGTAATGCCTTTCGGAAAAAAAAACTTTATGGAAGGAAAGTTGCTTAGAATTATTAGTCAATCTATCCATTTCCGAACTTATTTTTAACAAAAAAAATTCCACCCCCGAAAAGAGGTGCCATTCAACCCCAGGGAAAAAGCACCCCTCGGCACGATCTCAACATTGAATTAGAGGATAAGTAGAATCTAAATCCAAATTTTTATGCAAATCGGTGCTGTTTGGAAAACTAGTCAATGACTGGCCTATTTATAAAACAATCAACAGCGAATTTAAGTGAATATTTCCCTCATAATATGTTAAAGTTCCCACAAGAGAAGTGCAATTTTTGCAAAATAACAGCGGTAATTGCACTGCAGAAATGAAAGTTGCATCGTAAGTTTATTTAGTTGACGAAATGTCAAAGCGGTTTTTTATAATTATTAAACGTCAATAAATGTCATATTCTGACAATTAATGTCATGTTATTGAGTGATAACAGACGAAACAGTCAATGTCAACGAAAGTTTTTAGTTCACTATGTGGAACAATTTTTTTCAACTCACCCTTATTTTATACTGTTAGTATTTTCTGTTTAATAAAATATTTAAATTTACTCGATTCGAGTTCTTAATAAATTCTAAAAATATTCAAATAAATTACACTCGTGCATGAAAATAACCAGATAATTCATTCACTCAACGTGTTTTTTTTTACAAATTGCAATGGTTTGTTTTCATTTTTTACGAAAATACCCTCTTCCTGCGAAGTTGGGCTTTTTCGCAAAAATATAAAAACAAACTCTTGCAATTGTAAATAGTTATTTTCCTAACAACTCCCACTTCCCACTTGACTGCTTGTCCGAACTCCGCTTCGCGTCGTTCGGACAACGGCAGTCGCGTGCGGAAAAGTATCACTTCGCGCAAGCGTTAGGAACAAAATTTTTCCTACGAGCGTCAGATAATACCAATATTAAAGCAATGATTATTTTTTAAATTATTTTTAATCTGAAAGAACTACTACAACATATTTAAAAATTGGAATTATTTGTTGATAACATTTACAACAAAAGAACAGTTATTAACATATTGTATAATTTCATTTAGCGGGTGGCTTATGGAAGCGCTTATTGTACGGCTTGATGAAGGTTGACTTAGCTCAGGAGGGGAGTTGTGCATGGTCAATATTTTATTCGACATATCCTTTTTCTGATTTGTGGATTCATCAATGTAGCTCTCAGCTACAGCCGCTGATTTCCAGCCCCCAAGTCGCTTGACATTGGTAATTCCTTCTCCAGAATCCGCTAACATAGTCGCAGAGGATCGACGAAAACTAGGTCCAGTGTACTCTTCTGGATTTTTTAATTTTAGGTATGCGGCAATTTCTGAAGGCAATTTACCTATTTAATTTATTTCCACACATTGCGTACTGCATGCTCCTTGTTTATGCTGGACAAAAAAACGTCTGTGTGGGGTATGTGGTTTTCGCAAATTTGCATATTTACGGTACATTTGCAGATAAAGTCCGTTATTTGTTTCATCGGACAGTACAAAGATTCTGGAAGTGTTATTTTTACTGTCAGGAATTTTCACCACTATTAAATTTTCATTATCCTGTATGTCATCAATCATTATTTTTGTAAGTTCATCTCTCCTACAAGCACCGGCTAATCCAAAAATTGAAGCAACTTTTATTAGAAGGTAAATATTATCAGGTGCTTCTTTCATGAATCTTGAAACTTCTTCTTTGCTGAAAGTTTTTGATTTTTTGGGCCGGTATCCCACGTTTTGGTGTTTAAGTAGTGATGTTAGCTTGAAATATGAACCTAAATCAAGGTTCCTTTTCAGTTTGAGGACACATTTTAACATAGAGTACTTACTCCATAAAGTATTAGGTTTATATGTTTTTTGCAAATCCGCAAAATAGGCCAAGAACACTTCTTCTTTAATACTTTATGTCCCCTTGCTGGAGCACTAGTTTTCGAAATGACTATATTGATTCTCATATTTTTCACGAGATTTTGCTGGTAATAAATTCAAACTTACGGTATTTGCTGCATCCAGGATAGAATCTGGTAGCTCCTCATCGGAACTACTCATTTTAACTTATTATTTTTGTCGGATAAGTAACAAACAAAAAAGAGAATAAACTAAAACTTGCAATGGCTTCGTATATTGCATGAAATAGCCTACAATTACTAAAATACATATAAATCTTGCTTGCCTGTAAGATTTTAGAGTAGTTTTACTTTTCCGCACGGCGTGCAGAAAAGTTCACTTTCCCGCACGACGTGCGGAAAGGTACAACTTTGCGCACTCAAATGCGTGCGGAAAAGTGGACTTTTCCGCACGCTCGTAGAAAAAACACATTTCATTAAAAAATTATCGGTAATTTTGATGCACTTGTGCAATTACCCCCGAAAATTTTAAATAATATAATATAAAATAAAATAAAATAAAATAAAATAAATAAATAAAAATAATATTGTTTTTTTTTGACAATTATAAAATAAACTTGAAATTTTTTACCAATTAAAGTAAAAAAAAAATCAAACATAACATAAAATAATAAGCTTTGGTTAATATTAAAAGGATATTTTTGCGCCACTACAATAGATATTAAAAAAAAAAAAAAAAAAACAGCTGGCAAATCTGTTGGCTGCTTATGCACGCCCTGCCATATGAACTGTACGAAAGGTCCCTATAAAAATATAAAATAAATACGAAAAAGGTAATTTTTCACTACTTGTAACCTAAAGTTATTGTTAAATTGAAGAATAAACTATATTACGTCTTATAATGTTATTTCCATGTGATTACATAAATAGAAATCAATACTCGAATCAATGTTAAAATTATTTTTTTACAAACGTGTTAAAAATTCAATTTTTAACACTGTCCAAATGCTTTAAAAATTTTATTTAAAGCACTAGTGCCTTAAAATAACATTTTAAAGCACTAGCGTTAAAAGTAAAATGTCAAATTTTGAAAGGTAACGTCAATATTTATTTATTTACTAACATTTATATTAATTGTACAATTCAAACAACTTGAAAAACATATTCCCTCAACAGTTCTAGCATTCTCCCCCAAAACTAAACACAACTAACCAGCATCAACAACGATTGTTAGATATCATTAATAAATTTCAACTTTAATAATTTTTATAAACGATGCTATGTAAAACTATATCTTTCAGTTTTTGACTAATTTAACTTTTAACTGCATTCTTGCGTTTGTAGAAAAAAATAGTGTATGATATTTGTGTTAAAAATACGTTTTAATGGACTCATGTAAGTTGCATAATGAGCGAACACATTCATGCCTTAAAATTGTAATGTTAACACTTATATCATAAATAGCTATTAAACACAACTTTCTTACCGAATACCAGACAAGGTTAAATTAAATCCAAACTTTTTGTTTTTCCCTACCCCAACCTCCTATATTTCAAGGAAGCCGCCTACAGTTTTAGGAAGTTAATAGGATTAATTATGTATTATAAAAACGAGCGAAATAAGTTTTTGATGTCATCAGCATCCGTAAAAAACGTTTTACGCAAGACAGTTATCCGGTTACAATGTTGTGGCCAACACATTAATATAATGAAATCCCAACAGAAAGGAAAGGTGAAATGGGTTTCCCATTACCTTAAGAGCTTTTTTATTGCGTCGGTCGTGTCATTTTTATCGCAAGTTCATCAGGTTACTGAAAATTTAAACCGCTCATTTTCAAGCATTTCGTTTATCTGGTAAATAACGATATTTACTATTGCTAGATCTAGGACAAGATATATCAAGGAATATAATTTAAAACGGCAACTTTCTGGAAAAAAAATCCTTTATGTCCGTAGTGGCATAACCGCGTTGTCCAAAAGACATTGACGTCTCTAGCATGTTCAAAATTTTTTATCTACCACCCAATTATATACCATTCCTATTGGCTTCAGGAAAAACACTTTTGTAAAAAAAATCATTTTGAAATTTTTGAAAAGAAGTAAATTTATTAGGGTACCCCAGAAAAACATCGAACTTTCAAAAGCAAATCCTTTTTTGAATTTTATTTTTTGCAAAGTTGGTGAAATTTTATCGTCAAATTCCAAGAAAAACGCAGATAGTTTTTACTTACTTCTATATAGGTTTTTGGCGGTTCAGTTTTGATCGCAGACATGTACATTTTTATAAATACTTTTACTGGATTGTACTTTTAGAATAGTCTGCTAAAATTTTATTATCAGTCTTTCAAATATAACTTGAAAACAGTTTAAAAAAATACAATGTTTTTTTTTTGAAGATTCACAGATTAACTCGTACATGATTAGGAAGTATAAAAAACGCAAGAGTCATTTTATCATTTTTGGAGGTCTTTTTCCGATCACTTTGTATGTTAGTCTAGGAGGAATCGGCGCATAGTACCGAAAACTATTCCACCTCAATTTTTTTATACGATCCTCCTTAAATTGCCCTACTGATGATACAAATGCATGTTGCCATGGTGCCACCTGGTGCCATATTGTTTAAGCCGAAATTGTTTAAACAATTGCAAGAAATTGTTATTTTTTATCCAAATCTTTTTCATATTCTTTATTGAAATACAAATAAAAAAGGTCCCATGACTTTTTACGATAAAATCTCAAATTCGGGTACTTTTGACCCATGAAAAATATATATTAAAAAAAAAATAAAACAGATTTTTTTTTTTTTTTAATAATATCCTTAATTAAAATTTGAAATAAAAGTATTTTTTAGGCTTCAATAACTTTTGTAAAATTGATTTCAGGAAAAAAACTTATAAAAACAAATTGTAGATAATTAAATTATTAATAAGAGTACTTTTTTTTAACAATTTTGATAAAGTTTCTAGTTTTTAAGATAAGGGATTAATAATGATTCGGGACACAGACGGGCCGATGCAGCGTAGAGTCAGAGAAGAGGCGATACTTAAAGGTAAGGGACGCATACTTGTGAGCGCGCTTAATAAACAATAAAAAAACCTGTATAAACAATACATTTTTTTCTAATCCCAATTAAGAATATTAATTAACTATTGTATGAAGATTAAAAAAATATATTTTTTATGTTTACTTTTTTTTTGAAATATATATTTTTCATTGGTCAAAGTAACCAAATTTGAGATTTTTCGAACTTTTAAAAATTAATATCTCTAAAAATATTAACTTTATCGTAAAAAGTCATAGGACCTTTTTTATTTGTATTTAAATAAAAAAATATGAAAAAAAAATCGGTTAAAAATAACAATTCCTTGCAATTATTTAAACAATTTCGGTTTTAACAATAGGGCACCAGGTGGCGCCATGGCAACATGCATTTATATCATCGGTAGGGCAGTTTAAAGAGAATCGTATAAAAAAATTGAGGTGGAATACTTTTCGGTACTTATGCGCCGATTATCCCTAGACTATGTGTGTAATTTAGCTAAAGCCTTTTGAAGTTATGTCTGGGAAAATTAAATTACATTTTTAGCAGTGTATTCTAAAAGTACAACCCATTATGTGTTAAAAAAAAGTAGATGTCCGCGACGAAAAATCCACCCAAAATTCCCACTGTACGGCTATTCTACAGATAAAAACAAATAGGGTGTAATCGAGTATTTTGAGAAATCAAGTGTGCGGTTCTGATGCAGTTTGACCTTCGCTGTTTTTTAAGACATCTAAGGTAAATTGACTAATCCCATCTCTTTAGAATTTGGAACTAAAGCTTGTCCAGTTTTTTTAAATAAGTAAATTTTTTTATACTATCCAATAGTGATGCGATTCTAATGGGATTTTGTGACTCCAGTAACTTGAGCAATTTTACTACCTTACTCGAGTTTTCAAGTCACTCGAGTTGCAAGTTTGCAATTGGAGTGAGATTTCTCTCAATTTTTAACAAATATTTTTATTATTTTATATTTTCTTTATACGGCGAACTACGAGATGCAAATTTAAACCTGTTAGTCTCGGTTTGTACCCGCGCGGCATAGATAAGTAAAAATGTAAAATGGAGTAGTGAAGTGACATCTAGTGGCAACAGAATGAACTCGATGCGTCGAGTTGACTCGGTAACTCGAGTGCATAGAGACCCGAGTAATATTTTTTTTTCAATCGAGAACGAGTTTTACAAATTCACTCGAGTGACTCGAGTAAAAATAGGGCTCGAGTCGCATTACTACTATCCAATTAGGGATTAGAGTATATTGGTGCATCACGAGCCATAAATGGAGACAAAATTTATAAATTAATTAGGGCAATAAGAAAATTCTGTATGAATTTGTAAATAGGGCAAAAATATTTTTGTTAGCCATTTTACATTGGTGTACACAATATACTTTTTATGTAGATAGTATGTTTTTATTGTTAATTTTTATGGTGTATTATGGATCCTCTAATGAACATATGTTTTTACTTAGTGACTTTTTTGTGTTGAATGTTCTTGATTGTATTTTATTTTTTAAGAATTCACATAGTTGACAGAGCTAACTACCCTTTTTTATAAAGGAATGGTTACAAAAAGTCGAGCAAAAAGTCACCTTATATTCCTATAAAATTGTTCAATTATGTAAAAATCTTATTATGTAGTTCAATGTAATTACTTGTATTTATTAAATAATTACAACCATTATTTTCTCTTCAATACTATAAAACATGTTAAAGTAACTAATACAAAGTAAAACGTGAATTAAAAAGTTGACAAGACATTTTATTTATTAGTGGTGGATTCATTAAGGTATGTAGCAGGTATGCAACGATTTTAAAAATAGTTTTTCTTAAATAACTTTCAATTGCTTTATCAGAAAAAAACGAAATTTAGTATGTAAGCTAATCTTATCAACGTCTTCAAAATAGTCTAATACAATTTTGTTGTAAATTCAATAGGGGAGCCAATATTTCAATGTATCAAAATTGGCCAGTCGGCGATGACCACCGGATATATATATATATATATATATATATATATATATATATATATATATATATATATATATATATATATATATATATATATATATATATATATATATATATATATATATATATATATATATATATATATATATATATATATATATATATATATATATATATATATATATAGCAATAGGATTAAAGTTTTTGGAAAAACGCAAAATGAAAACCAATGTTTTTTTTTCTAATTTTTGGCACCTAATCAACATAAAAATAATAGTTTACATTGAAATGTCAACACAGTTAAGTAATTTAAAAAATGTTTATTGAAAATTATACACACAAAATACTTTTGATGTTTCGAATCGTGTAATTATAATAAATACCACAAAATCATTAAAATAATTGCATGCATATAGATTACGAAAGATTTTAAATAACGTAAAAAATATAATTACATTTTACAAAGTGGAATACAAAATAAAAGATGCACAATTAAATAACAATATACATTATTTAGCTTTGATATAGAGGGTCGTCCCACGAGGACTAAACAACTATTTTCTAATTTAACTTACAAAGTCTTCATGTAATTTAAATTACTTTTACTATTTCTAAAAATAAATACGAATTTGTTTTTATTGAAACGTGCAGAAAAGGCACTTTAAAAAACAAAGCAATATTTTTGGTTTTCTATTGACAAAACGTTAATTTTATGCTGTATGGTTTTTGTTTCAATTAAAAAAAAATTTTTTTAGGTGTTTTAACCCTCTCCCCCCAGAGACCCACCTTAAAATTATGCAACATTTTTTTATCCATAGTAGTAAGAATAGGTCTTATATCTAAAAAAATATATACAGGGTAAAAAGAAAGATCCGGAATGGTAAATAATTATCTCCGTTGTTTATGATGCTATTTAAAAAAAAAACCGGTATGCTTATATAGCAAATATTAATGCATTTAAAATCCTAATGTTATTTTTTGCCGAATTTCGATTTAGCCAGAAATGATGCAACTTGTTATTTTCAAGGGAAACACTCTGTATATTTTATTGTTGTCTAAAACAAAATTAAAAACTACCTTAGGAAAAGTTATAGTTAAAGTTAATGTTTTGTTTAAAATGTGCTAAAATATTCAAATAAAAAATACTTTTAGCAAGTGGCCTTATTATGAAAAACATTTAACTTATTTTAACAATTATTTAACGATATACATTGGATCATTACCGGCTAGACCGGAAGTCGACAAAAGTTTTAATTTAGTCTTTAATTAATATCATTGAGACTTGTCAAAATAACTTGATTTGTTTTATAAACTTTGCCATAGCAACTAATATGTCAACGTTTCTAAGAGTTAGGCGATTTGCTAAAAGTATTTCTTATTTTACATCTTGTCTCACCTTTTAAATAACACAAATACCTAAATTATAATTTTTTTATTGTAGTTTCTTTATTCCGCACCATATAACAATAAAATATACAGGGTGTTAAATTAAACAAAAACATTTAGGATCAATTTCGGCTAAACCGACAAAAGATGACATAACGATTATTAAATGCATTACTATTTGTTATAAAGGCATACTGGTTTAAAAAAAAAGGTTTATAAACAATGGAGATAATCAACCATTCCGGGAGTTTTTACTTCCCACGTATGAGGTACCAAAATGGGAATTCATTTTTGGCATCAAAACCCCAAAATTAGGGGTAAAACCCATAAATGGAATCGAAGAACTGCAGACTTGGGAAAATACTTATTTATGGTACTAGTCTATTATGTTGAAAATAGGTCATGCGAGAAAAATATACCACGAGGCTGTCAGGCCGAATGGTATATTTTCTCAAGATACTTAGGAAACTTAACACACCAGTAGCATACAATGTTTTATTCAATATCAGAGAAATCATAACACACGGGCAGCAGGTTCTATTCAAGAACTGAAAAAACTAACAGGCTCGAATTCAAGTAGGTTGTGTTTGGTTGCCATGAAACTTAAACTTTTATTAGCAATTATTAAAATAAATTTTGACACTGATAGATTCTATTGTACCCAAAGCGAATTTTAGATTTAAAAATGGAAGAAATTGATGAGAATTGTGTGCTCCATGACATTACAGAAGCAGAAGAGGCGATCCAGATATTACCAGAAAAGTCTCAAGATTGTTATGACAAGGAGTGCAAAGTTTTTAAAGAATGGATGGTTAACTATTCTTAAAGAAGGATTCGCTGTAAACCCTGTTAATTTGTGTAAAAAATACATTTCTTCGCGACCAAAAAACACCAGCCACAGCCGCTTCCTTGTTCATTATAAAAATGGCAAATATATAAATCAGTGTGTGGGTATAAATACCAATGTAAAAATACCCTCAAAAATTGCTGCGTATTTAAACCTAAAGGATCAAGAATCATACACCGGCCCCTGTTTAGGAAGATCCTGCGTTACCCCACTAGTTAGTGCAGGAGTCAACCTGACAACATTTAAGCGCCATGGAGGATGAAAATCATTATCAGTATCAGAGAGCTACCTTGAAGAATCTGTCCAAAACAAAAATTAAATTGCTGAAAAAATTTAAGGGACCAGTAAACAGTTGTGTCGGAATAATAGAACCCTCGACCATAACTTTCAATGGACAACTTGACAATATCCTGTTCATCCAAAACTATGTCATTTTAATTTATTAATATTGTTAATTTAAATACATTTAATAATAACGATAAGAAATAAATTCATATTTTAAAACAAGAGAGTGAGTTATAAACCCTAACCCACTAGTGGGTTATGGTTTATAACACACTAGTGTATTATTTGATAGTTTACTTGCCTATATTGGCACAAATAATGACTCTTATAACTAGGAGGTGTTGGATAAAAACATATTTCCCCTCATTAATACTTTATTAATGATCATGGTAACACTACCAGTTACCACGTGTACTTGCGAGAAGTTACTTTCTACAATAAAAACACATTTTTTGAGAAATCCGACTGGTTAGCAACGTTTTAATGGATTTTTTTTTTATTTCAGGTTATATCTTGGCGCGTAAGACCAGCGAAATTAAGGGGCGCGGGGCATGATTAGTAATTGATTGGGTGGCCTGTGAACACAGCGTACCGTTTAGTGTCGTTCAGAATCCACGTTAAATTGTAGGTACTATCTAGATCAGCGTTTTCCATTTGCTGGGTCGCAACCCGGTACCGGGTCATCAAAATAAAATACCTGGTCGCAACATTCCCGCCTTGTTTTAAAAATAATACCTACTATCGATCGTTTTTAAACTAGTTTATCTTAAAAATAAATATAGAAACCGACTAAAATTAAACCAAACCTTGGGATAAAACTTTCATTATCCGCGAACTTTGATTCTTTAGTAAAAAATAAGAAGCAGCTTCATACTTCGTACTAAAATTTAGTAACTAAATAGGCGATATCAAAATATGACGTATTAATAAAACATTTTTACTATTAATAAATGTGTACTATTTTACCTAATGAAATCAGCTTAGGTTTAAAAGTATTAAGTGGATCACGAAGGGGCAGTGTGAAAATTACCGGGTTACGGCAGAACAATGTTTGGGAAACACTGGTCTAAATGACATGATCCAGGCCCTAATGGGGATTAGTTAAGAAGTTATAGTTGAATCACAAATACAATCATATCTGCCTGTTTTGGTACTTAGAGAAGTTTAACGGAACTAGGGAAGTTCCTGGACTGTAGGCTTTATTCAAAGCTTTGTGGTTTCTCATAAAGATAAATAATATAATTTTTATGAAGTAATTTTAAACAAATTCTTGGCACATCTTATTTTTAATAAGGGGATATTATTTCGTAAAATTAAAAAATAAAATTACATTATCCTTGAAACTGAGCCTCGGCGAATTCGACCGTTCAACCATCTTTCTCCTAAGTACTGTATATCATAAAAGGTTACCTAAAAACTAATTTCATTTAAATGTATATTTAAATTACTACCGTTTTATTCGTTTTTCAATCTTCCAGAGAGGATCTTATTCCCGAGATATTCCCCAGTTTATTACGGTTAAAAATGATTTAATATGAAACTTAAACACAATTATTAAATCCGGGGGCCATTTTCTTTGTAATTTTATTACAGTTTTCTTCGAAATGTCTTTAAATAATCGGCCTTACCCTAAATTGAAATTTTATCTCCTTAAAAATAAACGACCTATAAAAATGCATTTTCTAAATTCAATATAATACCATCAATAATATACTTGTCTTAAAATACAGCATTTTTTTATAATAAAAATAGGTACAAACTTCGGAGTGACAATATAAATAGCCTTTTTGTCTTCAGAATACCCAAGAATACTTGCACTAGTGTCTAAATAACAGAGGCTGTAAGTAGGTACTGGGTTTTTTACATTTTTAGGCAAATTTTTTTGTTTTGTCAATATGGTCTAATACTCTGGTCAATCTAGACATTCAAAGGTACATAAATTTACATCAAGCTGAAAGTAAGTAAAATTGTAAAACATAATTAGAAATAACATTTCAAAATTCCCATCGTTCCGGTAGGTGGAAAAAAATTGACTCGAGGTCGAAGGTCAAAAAAATTGATTTTTAGCGTTTTCTTTTTAAATGGTAAGTTCTATCGTTAAATTACCTAAAACAAAAATTGTAGATTATAAAATTATCTATAAAAAGTTTCCTAAAAGCCACCGTTCCTGAGATATAACGATTCAAAAAGTTGTAAGTGTCATTGTATGCATAAGTACGTCACGTATATACATCTCTGTAGCTGTAATATAAGCAAAAATATTTTTCCATCGGTAATTGTAACTTACATTTAAAATATAAAATTTACATAAGTATAACTATGAGAATGTCAGGTAAAATGAAACCCAGTCCCTTAATTTATACGCTAGTGTAACCTTGAGACAACATATGTCTCTCTGTTTAATTGTGTGCGTTGCTAGTGCTGCTCATCAACATCTTTTCCGGGGATATTACCAAGTTCAAGTGTGGCTTGGTTATCAGCTAAACCCAAAAGATTGGTTTTGGAAGTTGGTCTATAATACATTAGAACCAATTTAGACTTTACTCCCACCTGCGCCAGAAAAACTGCCAAACACAATTTTTTGCACATGTAAAAAGGGATGCAGTGCTAAATGTGGTTGCAAAAACGTTGGACCGATTTGTTCTCTGGCATGCACGAATTGTCAAGGACGGTCGTGTTCTAATGTTGAATCACCAACAGTAGAGGATTCGTTTGACACTGACAATTCACTTGCACCCAGGATGAAGAAGAGGAAGGAGATCAAGAAGAAGAAGATCAAAAAGAAGAAGTAATTGAAGATTATGAATCGGACGAATCAATTTTTCTACCGTTTTTTAATTTCCATCGCTTTTATCAATTTCAATGCTCAGTACCGGTTTATCCACTGGGCGCTTCGGGTGGGCGCCCAGGGGCCTGGGCCCCGCAGGGGCCCGATGAGACCCGTGCTATATAATAAAAATAAATAAAAAATATAAAAGAAAATTAAAAACCGTAAAATAATAAAAAAAATTAAAAATCAAGTCCGCTTATTAATAAGCTACTATTTTCAGAATTGAAGTATTTAATGTGATATGCGACAATATCACTCAAGATCTCTTTAAGAGAATTGAATGCTACAAAGATGTAACATTAGATTAGATGTTTTTTTTACTAGAGATAAAGAAGAAATAAAGACCTCCATCGAAATTTTAAGCGAACGATATAAAAACGATGTAGATGAAACCCAAGAGAATTTTCATAATGAAATAACTCATTTTTTAATGTTTTGCCAAAACCTAAAAAAAAATTTGGGGTCATCCAGGATGCAAAGGCAACTTTTCCGAATATTTTAACTTTATTGCAAATTTACTTGACAAATACCCATATCTAATGCGTCAGGCGAGCGATCATTTTCAGCATTAAAAAGAATAAAAACATATATATGATCAAATTTGGGTCAAGAAAACCTAGACGCATTATCAATATTATATATAGAAAATGACGAACTGGAGCAACTAAACTGTGATGAGATAATATGGTAGTTTGCTAATGCCAAGTCAAGAAGGAAAGTTTTCTATTTTTTTTTTGTAATATCTACGTATTTTTTAGGATATTTTATTTGTTTGTGATTTTTTTTTTGTTAAGTATTTTTAAGAATATTTCGTTTGTTTGCAATTTTTGTATTTTGATATTTTTACATTTTTTATACACGTGTTTTGGAATATTTTTTAGGTTTTTTTTTCTTCTTGTTTCTTTGTGTTTAAATAAATGTTTTTGTAAGTAATGCATGGGTTTTTTTTGGTGAAAAAATAGGCAATGAATAGCATAGGGGGGCCCTCAATCACCAGCGCCCAGGGTCCGAAGCTAACTTAAACCGGCACTGCCAATGCTTGCGAATATCTGTTATTATGCAATAGTTTCTAATTTAACAGATTTACAACAAACCTGTAAAATAGGCCTGCTGGAAAAACCACATTTAAAAAAACGTGCTAAGTACACTACCTCAGAGGTAGCGTGGAAGTGTGTGCATGCAATGACGCGTACAACTTTTTGAATCGTCATATCTCAGGAACGGTGGCTTTTAGGAAAAAATATTGACTTTTTTATAGATAATTTTATGATACACAATTTTTGTCCGAGGTAATTTTACGATAAAATTTAGCGTTCGGAAGAAAATCGCGAAACAACCTTTTTTTAACCTTTGACCTCAAGTCAATTTTTGTTACGTACCAGAACGATGAAGAATTTTAAAAAGTTATTTTTAATCATATCTAAAACAATTTTACTTACTTTGAGCTTGATGTAAATTTATGTACCACTCTTATTTTTTGATCTAATTTGGCCGGACTACAAGGACAGTTTCATACAAAAATCTGTGCAATTATTACATTTTATGGCACTCTTTAGACAACGTACTGTGAAGCTATACCAATAACTACTACTACTAAATGTGCAAAATAAAAAATAGTGGTTTGAAATTCCTTAAAAAAATTATTTATTTTAATATTCATCGTTTAAGAGTGCGGAAAATATTTGTTATCATTATTTAAGCTTCAATCAAGTTATTGACATATGATATTTCCTTTATGACATATTTTTCGGTTGTTAGTAAACATGTATCGCATTACTGACATGAGTAACAGGCTATAAGGCTTAAAAGAAAAAATAAGGGGTAATAGGCAACAAATTCGTAAGATTGAATATGAAAGGTTTTTTGTAAAAAAATAAATGAAAAAAACTTTTTCGTTGCAAAATAAATGCCAAAAACACGCAACTAAAAAAATTATTATTCTTCCTTTTTTTTAAATTTTTGTCCATGACCAAAGACAATTGTAGTTTCACTAAAATTGTCTTTGCCACGACTTTATCTGAGTCATAACGGGTATATGCATGCATAAAAAAAGCTGATATTAAAACCTTTAACATCAGCGCAACTAAAAGTATCCTTACTAATTAATATGTTTTTTTTTTCTTAAATTTTACAACATTTTATTAATTTTTCTCAATTTTTTATTTATATCAGATTATTGTAATCTTTTATAAACAAAAAGTATTTTTAATAAAAAATAAGTAACTTTATGAGGTTATTTAAGCAATGAAACATAGCTTAATAATGACCCATAAAACTTTTAGTTTTTAGTAAATATTTTATCGCAAATTATCATTGTGGTTATATTATAAAACACAAAAGTTTAATGTTTAATAAAAAGGATATTAAAAGTTTATTTAAATTACCTAAAAACACACAGGCCATTAAGAGCAATGTATATTTTACGGTATATCTTCTTTTATGTCCTCTTTAAATGTTTCAAATCGCTTGCATTTTTGCAATTTACTTACACATTCTTTACAAAAATTATGACATTTTAGACCTTTCCTGCACCTACAAGTTCGTTAACAGCCTAATGAATATTTACAAGCTATCTGGCGAACTAATAGCCATAGACATTAAGCTGCATTAAAAAAGGTTGTGTAAAAAAATCTAAAATAAAAAGGAAAAGAAAATGCGATTTTTTTGCATTTATTTTGTACCTTAAATATTTTTTTTACTTGAGAAGATGTCATTTGGATAAAAAAAAATTGGTATCTATAAAAAGGCTCTTAACACATTTCTGTTAAAAATTATTATATTTCAAAAGAAGTTTTTTTCTAAACGCAAGCCTGAATTTAACAGCACTTTGTATTTTTCTCACATTTAGGCACCCGAAAACCATAATCAATCACAAAACTGCTCCTGCGAATTTGCTCTTTATTAAAAATGATAGTCAATAGCCTACAATATTAAGGAAAGTTATATATTTTTGATAGGTAGTATGTTTTGACACGAGACCACTGACTGTGCCACTGATTCGTTTCTTGCATCATCTCGTCGAGAAACTGATTTTTCTCACATTTAAAGAACCGAGTCGAAAAGGGAGAATACATTAATATATTTTGTACTAATACTCCATACAGCAGGGGTGGCCAACTTGATTAGACCCAAGATCTACTACCATGGCACAATGAAGACAAGGTAGGATCACCAGCGATCCAAAATCGGTTCGCTTTGCGCAATGACGTAGCAATGTGACTTCGTGCCAAAATTTAAATAGAAAGCCTGCAATCTTTGTGATTTTTTTGCAATTTTTAAATATTAGGCTTATTTAAAGATATGGGCTTTTAATATAACAAATTATCTTAAACTTCAACTAGTTTTAGAGTCACAAAACTACCGAAAAGCAAAGTAAAACGCTAAACAAATTAATAAAAATACCACTATAAACATACGGCTTCAACTCAATTTAAAACAAATTTTGGCGAGAACCAGTAACGTAGGAAAAGGTGTTATGACGGCATATTACGTCATTTCAATTGTTATGTCAAATTAAAATAATGGATGATTCGCGGCTGGACCATTGTTTTGGTGCCTGTGATGTCTTTTTTCTATGGTTTAACGACTATTTGGATTGCAAATTTTTCGATTTAATTAGTTAATTTTCCAATAAATGAATAGGTACAATTATATTTAAATCATAGAGGAAAAGATTTACTTGTTAAAGTTGACTTGGAAACAGCTAATAACTTATTGAATGGAAAGTTTTTAACTTATCTTTTTGACTTATTGCTTGACTCTTTAAAGACCTTACATTTGGATTTAAGCTCAAAAAGCGTATTAAACGATTAATAGGTAAATTGACACACGCGTGACATACGTAAACCGTTTCGTTTTTGTGAGGATATGCGGGTTAAGCACGGTTAGAATCAACGAATTCTTGAATAGAAATAAAGTAAACAAATCTTGTTTGGCATTAATATATTCAGAGGGGCAAGGAGGGATAGTTCTTGTAAACACACTGCACCGGCAACATTGATGAAACACACTGAATAACAACACTCCGGAAATAATAACTTCTTAAATGTTTATGGTATTGCACCATAATTTACATTTTTAAAAACCGATGATTCTTTATTGTTAAAACATATTTTTAAAGCCGGAAAACTAATTTTGTTTATTATCTGAAGTGACAGACAGATATGACATTTACTTTAGATGCTTAATTCGATTGCTGTTGATCAAGTCAGTGTACAGAACGTGTTATTGAATAATACAACCTACTAGAAAGAGATAAAATGACATCGAAGTGCCGTATAACACCTGATTTACTATATTTTTTTATTAAACGAATGCAGCAGCTGTCCAAATCAACCTTATTACCGGTGTTTGGAACTGTCATGTTAATAAATGTTTATATTCAACTTAATGTTGCCTATATTAACACAAAAACCAACATTTTTGAATAATTTTATTACATTTTCAAGGTAACTTCCTGATTTTGGTTTTTGAGATTTGGCAATTTGTTTACGTTTTTCCAAAACAAAAACAAATAGATCACTGTATCAAACACCTTGCCTACAAACTGGCGTTGCGTTAATTCTAGGCCTTGAGTTCGGTAAAAACGGTATGTCGCGAAAAAATCCTTTTAGTCACATTACTACGTAATAACCCGGCTATCACGTGACAAACGTCATGCGCAAGATCCTACCTTGTATTCATTGTGCCATGATCTACTACTAGCGGATGTGGAGAGCTTTCGATAAGTATTCCCAGACGCGAGAAGTCCCGAACTCGACACGAATGCCCTGGCGCGATTGTTGTGTAGTTAGTTGCCGACTAACCGGCGTCTCAATATTATTTATTACGTTAGATTATAGAAAAATCCCAAACAATTTATAATGTATTACAATGTTTGTTAAAAAAATAAATAAACACTAAAATTTAATGAGTGCATGTTTCATCAAATCACCACCAATTCAAAATATTATTAAAACTAGTTATTTATGTAAAAAAGAGTGGAAAGTTAGTCTTTTTTTACGCACGAACCGCTTCGCTATATAACTTATTCAATTTTTTATTTGGGATCGATTTTTCATTAAATATCAGAAATTAAAAACCTAAATATCCGATTAGCATATTAATAAACCTACGGCCGAGTGATGATCGCGTTGTTAAATTTAGCAATGGACTAAGCAGTTTATAATGTTTAACAAAACGTCATTGTCATTGTTATTCAATGATTTTAGTAGGCAACCTGTTAAAATCTGGCCTTTTTTTTAAACATTCCAAACCGTTGTTAACTTTTAACAATTTGCTAAGTTGACAACGGTTTAGAATGTTTAACAAAATGTCAGATTTTGACAGGTTGCCTACTAAAATCATTGAATAACACTGACAATGATGTTTTGTTAAACATTCTAATCTGCTAAGTCCATTGCTAAATTTAACAACGCGATCATCACTCGGCCGCTAGTATCATAAACTATGTTTGATAATGAAATAATTATAATAGTAATTTGGCAAAAAATGTTTGAATTATACGGGGTTCACTTTACGCACTAGTGTGTAATGTGAATTACTGGACCTTTTTTGTTATACCCACCCCACAGAAATCGTATAAAAACATGTCAAATTGACAAAAAAGTACACTTTTAGTGATTTATTACGTCTGAAATATAATTGGAGAAAATAAAAAGCCCCTTTATCTAACCAGAACTAACCATGACTGCCCTTTCTGGCCGATTCCCGTGGGGCCAGAGAGGGCGGTCATGGTTAGTTCTGATTAGTTAAAGCGGCTTTTTATTTTCCCCAAATATATTTCAGGCGTGATAAATCACTAAAAGTATACCTACAAATTGAAAATAAAACCGTTCCTTTCCCATCAATACCTTCGGCCGACTTCGACTGATGGCGTAAATCGTTCGTGATGGGGAATAATTATCGAAAGCCCTCCGCATCCGCTAGTAGATCTACTGTTCACTGACGACACCCTGTGCGATCTACCAATTGCATACTTCTTGAAATCCTAAATGAAACACCATAGTTTAGTAGTCTGTTCTACGTATTAATATTTTTTGCGTTGCTTCGATCGACTGAATTAATAGTCGCGATCGACCGGCTAGCCACCCCTGCTGTACAGGATGTTTCAAGTTTAATTGTAAGTATGGGAAACCTAAAAACTGTATGTAATAGAAAATCGGTTTGTTGAAAAACGGTTTTTCACATACGAGAATTATTCCGACTTATTGCCATAATTGTGTTAAATATTAACATAATAATTTTCTGTCTTACACGTTCAATAACTCTTACTAAAATTTTTGCAATAAAAATATTAAACATGTTCTATATTTTTGAGAAATTGCGCAAAAATCGACGCAGAAATTTTTTTCGGATTCGGTATGTCATAGAGATTTATTTCATAAAGTAAAAAGGAACTAGCTTACTGATACCACACCTAATGAAAATGGTGATTCTCTTCCCACAGCCTATATTAATAAATAAGTTTGCATTAAGAATGATCAAATAATTTGGCACGTAAAAAAATAACTACTGGACTTAATCTACTAATTTTCAGTAGTTAAAAAATATTATTTTTAATTATTGACATTTAATCAAAGAGAATGTAATAAATAATAAATATTGAATTTCCACTTCGAGTTAAATTTATCTTTAGAAAGCTTATGAAATATATGTAGTGCTTAGAGAAGTTAGTTTTTACGCGTTTCAGACTCTAACTAAAAAGTGAAGTTCCAAATGTGCCATGGAAATGTGTTTTTCTTTTTAACTACTTTTTAGAGTTAACATTAAAAATTAAAACGGAAATCCGCTTATTTAGATTTTTGCATATGTACTGCATATTTCCAGTTTTTAAATGCCAGTATATTAAGAAACTATTTACGCCACACTCGACAGGGCGCCTTCATAGGTCGGGGGAAAGGACGCGGAGACGGTAGGCGGAGACTTGCTTTTTCCCACTACCACAATTTTCCTATAGCCGCATTAAAAAATATTATATTTTATTTAGCTTCTTCCATAAAATAAAACCCGCTTCTTCCAAATCCGATGTATCGACAAAGAGTAATAATTGTTGAAAACTTATTACTCTTTGGTATCGATGCGATGCTGTTTTCGATTGCATAGTACGGCGCGGCGCGGTGGGTGGATAAAGAGTATATGAATATTTGTTTTTGTAAATATGTACCTAATGTAATTAATAATTATTATCCTATTGGTTAAATATTTGGATGGCGTAAAAAGACACAATCAATTGGACATTTTCTAAATAAAAAGTATTGGCTAATTTATTTGTTTTGCTTCTGTTACGCTACATTTTCCGATATTTACTTAAAACTTTAAATTTAAATTATATCATAATTTTTTTATGTGACTAACCCAAATGTATATTATAATGTAAAAAATATGTAATGGGTGTTCTTTAATAAATATTCGATATTTTACAGGATGACTTTTGATTATTTTTAATAAAAAAGATTCGTATACATATGAGTCCGCAAGGCCTTTGTTTTTGACATAAAGGGTGTTAAAGATTTTTTTAATCTCTTTAGCAATCCAATGATTTTATATTCCGTGTTGCAAAACTACGGAAGTAGTGCAGTAATGTAATTATCATATACTGATATTTAAAAGTTCTACTTATAACAATATAGTAGATTTAATTATGTATTATTCTTTTTGGTAACATAATTTAGAGGTAGCTTAAAATCTAAAAAATACCCCTTTAAAAGTTTAGAATATCAAGTTTATAAATAATATAATGTTATGTTATTTTTCATATATTTTATTTATGTTTTTAAGTAATGTTTCTCATAAAATATGTGTTATTTAACTAATATAACTGAATTATTGACAAATATTTTAATAATTTCAGTAAATAATTTTTCGGTGTCTCCTTAAATAACTAAATTATATGCGCTTTTTCCATGTTTGGAAGTTTTTTTCAAAGATATTAAGGATTTGGTCGGGGAAGGAAACAATATTGAAAGGAAATTAAAAAGCATTTATTAAACAAACATTTATTTGCAGAAAAAGGAGCCTAATGACATACCTAACAAACAAAAAAAAAAAAAACTCAAATTGTAAAAATTACTTTTCGGTGAAAGTCTTTAGGATTTGTAGTAACAGATTTATACATCGTATCTTTGAAAGTATTAGACAATGTTATGGCTTCAATAACACTAATATCTTGGACTCCCATTGTCTTTATTTGTTAATTGATATACAACGTTTTGATTAGTGATGTATCTTTAACCGTTTTCAAGTGATAGGTAGGTAGGTTTAAAGTGAGTGGGTATAACACCCTTCCACCGCGACCGATCGGTCCATTCTGGCTCACACACTTTTATGTTTCTCCCACCAGGTCCAGGCTCCTAATAAATCTGATGATCCTCTTGGAAGAGATCTTTCACCTCCCCGGCAACAAGGTGTCATTGCCGAGGATTGCGAATCTTAGTCGTGCCAGTGCTGGGCACGAACACAGTATGTTTTCTGCCGATTCATCCCCCGATTCAAGTGATTCACCGATTTTTTACGGTTCCGCAACGGCTGCCAGATATTTGGAATATCGAACTAAGTTTGCTAAATACATTTTGGTTGTTTGCAATTACTACAGCTTCTTTAAATTTTCTTTTCCTCCAGTGGGTTTCCTTATGAATAATTTTTGCTTCCGACCATTGTATGCGGTGTTGTTTTGACCACGCGTGTTTGAAAATCCCTAATTTTCCCTTTTTTTAAACAGGAATATATAATTTTTGATCACAAATCCGACTTTGGCTTGAGAATGCACCTCATCTCGGAATCCATCTTTCAGGCCCTATAGAGGCCAAACCCAGACGTAAAGAGCCATCTCTAAGCTTGGAATCGGATTTAGCGTCGAAAAATACATGGAAATACATATGTCTGACCCACTAGTCCAAACATTTTTTTTTGTGGGGCTGTGTAATATTTCCGTATGGCAACATGTAAATAGTTAAAATAAAATGTCAATGAGCAATTTTTATAATTTCAATTGCGATTTTCTTGGTGAAAACCACTTTATTCGCATTTTTGTCTTAAATAATAATATTTAAAGTATATTTTACATTGCAAATTTAAAAATCGTCCAATTCCGTGGGTGATTTTCTTTACCAGATCCAAAAATGTAATATGTAAGTATATAGTTATTTAGGCGCTTTATTATTAGCATTCCTTGTAAATTTCATGCATTTCTGCCTCAAAGTCTTTAATAATGTTATTGCAGGAACGAGATTTACACTCCTTACAACATTTTAGGCCTTCTTTCACACCAGTACATGTTGGAAATTTAATTTTGGGTTGACATAAAGCCATTGTACCACGTAGTATGGCAGCAGCTCTTAATAAAGTTTGAATTTTGGACATTTCTTTAGGAAGTAAAAGATCTATCTGAACATCACTACCAATACTTGCAAAAGAGGTAGATATTGTCAAATTATTTTCGGATAGGTTCGAGGCAGTATTGGGAACTATTTTCCTATTTTTGTGCGATTTTATGGTTCTTTCAGATATGTAGCATAATTTATGATATTTCGCATCAAATGCAAATAAATCTTCATAGCCACTTAATTTAGATATCATATTAATGTCATTTCCATTCCTGACAGCTTTATTAATTTTTTGAAAAGTAGCTTTTTCACTACCTAAAAAGATTCAGTACTATGTAAAGAAAAATTACCATAAACATTATTTATAAGGATAAAATTTGTATTTTGTTTGATTACGAAATATAAACTAATATAATGGTACTATACTATGTATAGGTACATAAAAATATTTAAATTACTGGTTTAAACAAATTTTTTATTAAACTTTTCCTCTTCTTATTTTTACTTGTGTTGCAAAAAAGCACATTTTTCTAATATTGAAACTGTGGCATTTAGGTTTAGTGCTACAATAATTTGAAGGATTGGCGCCACTCATTACGATAGTTGTATATATTTTATTACTTAGAACTGTTAAAAGGAAACAAGTATTTTTGAAATTTTTATTATTTATCTAAAATGCAGTTATTATACTTCGTATATAAATGTAAAAACTACTGGATATGATTAGATGAATATATTATCCTTATTATTATTATAAAAAGTCAGACAAAAATGAATCTTTATTTTGTTACAATACTTCATACACATTAAACTATTAAAAATGTATACCTACAGTTTATTTAGTCCTAGAAATATATCAAGGCAACTTACCTATCTATTTTTTTGTATTTAACTGGATGAAACAAAAAAGTTTTAGAAAATTTAAAGTCTTAATTTAATAGGTACCAGTTTTTATTAAAATATTTCTAATTTTATTACTTACTGTCAACTTTTCAAAAAACATTATATATTTTTTTTGGTTCTTGCCTTATTTTCTCAATTTAAGGAATAATATAATGCTGTTCTTTTTTAAATAAAGTTGATTTTAAAGTAAAAAGTACATAAAGGTTAAAAATGTTGAAGTAATACATGTGGGTGTAGGGGTGTAGTAACTAAAAAAAGTAACATCGTTTGTTTATTTGACTTTGTGTATTTTCAGTATTATACAAGAAAAAAAAAAGATTTCACCAAATTTATAATAAAACAATATATAAAAATACCATATCTAATAACTAGATGATAGGAAGAAAATGGCTTATAATACCCATACCAAGGGAAGGATATTCGTATTTCTACCATGATAAGAAAAGAGTTACATACAGTGTGGTACATTCAATTTGCAACAAATGGGAGTCTTTTTAATTTAAAATTGTGGAAAATTTAATTGTTTAAAAAAGTTGTATAAAACTATATTTGCAGTGGTCAGTTAGTTATACATATATATATATATATGTATATATATATATATATATATATATATATATATATATATATATATATATATATATATATATATATATATATATATATATATATATATATATATATATATATATTATTTTTTAGATTCCTTATCCTTTTTTTGGACATCTGTTATGTAACTGGGATCTCTTATTTTCATACCCATGTATCTGGGATCAATTATTTCAGGCAACAAACAATTAAAATAAAATTTTTGTAAATTAGGTAGCATACATGTTAAAAAAAAAGTATCAATCGGAGTTTTAACGTAAATAATTTCTTTTAGAATTCATACTGAGAAGAACACATCTTTTTTGCAGATAGGTTTAACTGACCCTGAATTTGGTAATAATAATTATGATTTTTTTTTAGTTAAGTAAGTAATTAGTTAGTAAATAAAATCTACGTATTTTTGGTTTATGTTTCAAAAAAACATTTAACATTCTTTAGTATGTATGATAAGTCGTTTAACTACGACAGTCAATATTTAAAAAATGTCAAAATTTAAACAATTTAGGTCTTTAATTGTTATATTGCACCAATATTCCTCGAAAATAGAACGCTTTGGCTCTGCTCTGGATATAATTGTCATTACGACTTATTTGGACTGAGTTCGAAAACGATTCATCTTAGGAACTAAATTGACTCTGTAAAATAGCCATCCGAAAAAAATTAGGTTCCCACCATGAAAAAAACTTTCTTTGCAAAAATAAATCTCAAATCTGTCCCATTTTGTTAAAAGTTAAGCTGACATAAAAAAAAAGAAGGTCAAAAATAGAAATACCGGACAAATAAGAACCTCCTTTATTTTAAAACTGTTTTTTTTCTTGTTTTTTTTTGGACAATCCACGTAGGCGTAAGAACCAACGTACCGTGAGTATCTAAAGTGAGTGAAGTAAAGGTAGTTTTTGATACAGGACTTAATCTCTAGGAATAAAGCAGCATACGAAGTAAAAGGTTCGGGATTTTGCCAAATGCTGCAAAGGGAGCAATTATATGCGATAGTTCTTCAGGGCAGAAGCCAAGAAAATACCTATAAATCCGCGCAGGCCTCAGTTTATCGGTGAGCAAGTGAAATAATATTTTTTGTAAGATGGGGATCAATAATAGGGGGACCGGTTCTGGTACGGATGGAATCAAGAATGTTAAATGGTGTATGAGAAGATTTACGATACATACATCGTGTATAGATTAAAATCGGAAACAAAGTTTCTGGCTTAAAAGAGAAAACCAATATATTTTTTAAAAGTAAAGCCAACAAGATTAAATTATTCTTTATTCTGTAGGACATATGTGGACAAGGAGAACTGGTAGGCTTTTTCTGCAAAAACCAACATGAATTTTCTTTTGTGGTATTAGATCAGACAAGATTTTTGGTGCCCCAGCCCAATATTAATTTAAAACTGGCTTAGGAAATTGAACATTAGAACGAATTGTATCTACTTTAGCACACTATGGATGTGATTTATTGTTGAAAGAGAATGAACGTCAATGTAAAGAAGTAATAATGTGCCGATACTTCGTTTGGAGAAACCCAAGCATTGATTGGGTGGGAGATAGAAAACTTACAATCTGCTATTACAGATATACGCAAATTAGAAAAAAAAAACAGATATCTAAGTGCAAAGTTAGGAAAAAAACTATAAAAAGTAAATTTGTTTAAAGGCGTATTTTGCCAGACCGGATCAAAAACCTTAAAAATAGGTTTTTAAGAACTATTAAAACTGTAAAAAATGCACGTAAATAGTGTGTCTACGTAAGTTTTGGTTATGGTAAGTTTTCCATATGCCGCCAGCATATGGAAAACTTTTTTAATGTTAAATTTACGGAAAAAAGTTATTCTTTTATAAAAAGTTCTGCATGTTTCAAAACGTTAAATGCAATCATCAGATTACAAATTGTATCAGTTGTTTGCAAGGTCTGTCACAAATGTGTTTCTTGCTTCCTAGTAGCGTACCTTTACTTTTGACATAATAAAAATAGAGAAAAATGTTTATAAATAACTTTTAAATATTTCACATTGTTTATTTACATAAAAAATATTTTTCTAACATTTTCTTTACGATAATGTTAAAAAATTTAAGTTTACACATTGATTTAAAACTAATGTAAATAAACAATGTTAAATTTTTAAAAGTTTTTTTAAACATCTTTTCTTTATAATATTTTTCGATATTCTAAAAAGTAAAGGTACTTTACTTTGGACCAAAAACACATTTTTTGACAAATCTCTGATTGGTTGCATTTGAGGTTTTGGACCATACAGACCTTTTTATAAAGAATAAGTTTTTTTCGTAAACTTAATAATAACAAAGTTTCCCATATGACGCCAGCTTACGTAGAAACACTGCATAAATGTTATCTTTTATACTGACCTAATAATATTTTTATACATTTTAAATAATAAAATCTAATAGCTTACTTATCCATAATTAGCGATTTTATAAATTATACAGTGTGTCCCAGGATGAGCGAATTTATACGTAAAAATGACAAAAAATTTTGGGGTTGAAATTTGACCGTTTGGCATCCAGCCCTGCTTGATTAAAAACTAAAATTTAGCATATTTTTATTTTTTAAAAATCAAGCATGCCTTGATACGAGCATTTTTTAAATTTTATGAGTAGGTAAAGTAGTATTTCTAGGCAAGATATAAAAAAAGTTTATAAGAAAAAGTTGTTTAGAATGCCCGAATACCGAATTTCATAACCATAGGCCTACTTTGATTTTTACGTTTTGTTTACCAATTAATTTTTTATTCATATATTATAATAAGTAAATAATTTAAACGTAAAAATCAAAGTAGGCCTATGGTTATGAAATTCGGTATTCGGGCATAATTTTGCATTCTAAACAAGTTTTTCTTATAAACTTTTTTTAAATCTTGCCTAGAAATACTACTTTACCTACTCATAAAATTTAAAAAATGCTTGTATCAAGGCATGCTTGATTTTTAAAAAATAAAAATATGCTAAATTTTATTTTTTAATCAAGCAGGGCTGGATGCCAAACGGGCAAATTTCAACTCCAAAATTTTTTGTCATTTTTACGTATAAATTCGCTCATCCTGGGACACACTGTATACTAGGGTAAACCAAGATTTACTTACTTAAAAAAAACACAGCAACGCACACCAATTTTTTGGACAGAAGACAAAATAAATATTTTAACTCGTTATCTACTGCTGAATAAATCAAACTAATTCATTGCATCCAGTTCATCGCTCATTGCTCAAAAATGCATTTAATAAAGTGGAAGAATCTAAATTTTATTTTTCTTGGAAAACCGACCCCTTTGTTCATTTATTGCCAACGTATTGTCGGCATACCGCTTTGACGAAAAAGGAAATCAAACCATTATACAAATATTATTACTTTACTATAACCAGTTTGGTTTTCTGTATGTTAAAAACTATTTATTAATTTATTTAAAAAAAAGTGTAAAAGGTAGATCGTCTGATGTAACGCGCAAAACGGACAAACGAATGTATTTCTTACAAAAATAAAATTGTAGTATAGCTCAATTAATTTTATATAAATTTTAGACTTTCCTTAAATATACCACAAAAAGCTATTGAACATCGACACACCAATTGGCAGTTCTGTATATACGGAAAGAATAAAATTCCGAAATTAATTTAGTTGTAAAATTACTTGTAAAATGTATGTAAAAATTTAATTCTAGGATTAACGCTTACAAACCTGGTGCAAAAAATAGGATTTTTAAATCTATTAACTAAAGAATCTCACTACTAAACAGGTTTTCTTTTACACTATTTTATAAAAACCATACAAAAATAATATTATATAGGCCAATTAAATGGTGTTACAAAATAGGCGTATAATAATAATATATAATATCTTTTAATACCTATTTTATAGTATCCAGTATTTAAATTGTCTTTAGAATAATCGGCAAGAAATTAGCAACATAAATAATGGATTTATTACAAGACGATTTATCACAAGCTGTTGATAGACATGAAGTAAATGCTAAAATATAAAATACAGTTAGCTGTTTTAACTCCGACCCTGTTCTATGTAACTCCGCCCTGACACCAACTATGAGTGGCCTATTGATGAATTTAAATTATTTTACAAAGCGCTGCAAAGGTTTTGAAGTTATCATAAAATTTGGACTAATTTTTTTTTAAATCCTTATAAATTTGGTATGGTTAGAAAGCTAAAACTTTAAACTGTGTCGGTGCTGTAATGAATTTTTGATATAAATCTTTATAACTGAGGAAACAATTTATAAACTTTGGCTATTTTAATAAACAAATATTTAAAAATTTGGGTCACCAAGGTCAAAATTTAAAAATCTATTACAGCACAGACCTAGCTAAAAGAGAGGACTTTCAGATTTTTTTTTACTTTGGGTCGATAAATTAAACCGTCTTCAAAATATCGCGAAAATGGATACGAAAATGGCCCGCCGAAATGCGTTCATTTTCGGCGAGTGAATAGACTCTTAAGCTTTGAAACGATGCCTCCACTAACCGACTATCTGTCTCTTATACTTAAATTTTAGGTACCCTGTAGCATTTGAATGGTTGCTGAAAAGATGAACTATTTTTAAGGTGTATTAAAATAGCATACAACAATTTTAATTTAATTTGTATCTTATAATATGGCATAATATTTATTTAAATTGTGAGGTTTTGATGTGAAAAGTTTAAATATAAATGTACCAGTCGAAGAAGAAACAGTATTCAAGCAAACTTGAAAAAGATGTCAAATTAGCAGAACGCACTAGACTGTTGCTGTTGCTATGCTAAGGATGATGGACTACCGATGGGTTCACCGCTCTCTTCAGTGATAGCTAATATGTATGTGGAATGTTTTGAGGAACACGCAATTAAGACTGCACTAATTAAATTTAACTTTTGGATAATGACGAAGAACCAGAAGATTTTTAAAACATCTAAACTGCATCCGACATGGTATCAAATTGACAATAGAAAAGGGGCAAAATTTAAATCTACCTTTGCTCGACCTCTATTAAACGACATAACTGACATTTACAAAAGAACAACGAAACCATACAAGGGGTCATACGATCGCTATATTAACCGCGTATTAAACTTATGTAACAGTAAGGAATCTCTGCAAAAAGGATCACTCATATAAGTAGGTATCTTAAGTAGATCAGATGAAAAACTGATTAAGGAAACGATCAATAAGCAGCAGAACAAGACAAAACACTTTAACTTAAACAAGACTTAACCAAAGCAAACTATTATGACAATTCGGTATACTAAAGGAACTTTGGAAGGTGACGCGTTACATTTTAGGTTCGTGCAGCCACACTACGTCACCCATCCTCTCCTCGGGCGCTAAAGGGATAACCAATGAAATGGGTTGTGCCGTGGGTGTTAGAGATGAAAAAGCGTCAACGAATTGAATACAGTAAGACTGAGTTTTGTCTGTAAATCTTGGTCTGAAATTTGTTTTTCTATTTTGAGCCCATTACCTAATTATTCTACTAAATGACTCGATGAAAATATCAGATTCTCATGGGAGTATGAATTACTGCCTTCTTTTTTCTGTAACTAAATACCTCGATGAGAATATTAGATTCTCATGGTAGTATGAATAACTGCCTTCTTTTTTATGTAGCCCAATAAAGTTAAAAGTTGTTCAAGTATTTCTCTGTCGAATTTAATATGATATGAACGTAAGGTTCAAAAGGAAAGTAAAGGGATTAAAAGAAAAAGACAGGACTGGCCTTTAAGTCAAAGTGTTGTATGAAAGGGCGAGCAGTGGAAAAAAATAAAAGGTGATTAGTTAACGGTAGTTTTTCGGAAATTAGCAGAAAGTAAAGGTAATATTTAACCTTATTGATACCAGGTGTCCTGAAAACGGTAAATTACTTCTAAATTTAATTTTAACTTTTCTAACTTTATAGTGAGAAAAAAAATCTCAGTCGTGTCGTAACGTAAATAAATTTGCGCTTTATAGACTTCGTAAGGCATTTCGATTTTTAACAGCCAACTTAATTTGTTGCTAATTTAAAGTAAATTTTTGCTAATTTTTCTGAGAAAACTTTTTTCACACATTTTTTGTAAAAGTAAGCTTTGATACATTTGTGAACAGATACTATTGTCTCTAGATAATAAGTTATATTTGAATCTTTCAACAATTAATTAGGGCTATTCTAGTGAAAGAGTAAATTAAAAACCTTTTTCTTTCTTCTATGGTTTTAAAGTAAATAGAATCTCAAATCAATTGTTTGTCAAAGGGATAAATTTAAATTTTAAAAATGTTAGTTCGCACAATTTACACATGGAAATTGTAAGTGTAGTGTAGTAAACTGTAAATGCATTGTAAATAAACTTTGTATATTTATTCTATACGTAGTGTTTCATTTAGTAATCGTCAATACACAGAGCATTTAAACCTTAATTCCCACCTACTGGCTTTCAATTCTAATTTAGATGGTAACAGAGTATGTCGGCAACTACTTGTGGTGCTGAGGTGTAAAGAATTAAGTTTCTCACACAATATCATCTAATCTAATGGTCTAAAGAACACCGCATACAGTGGTGTGAGGCTAAAATTATTCATAAAGAAACTCGCTGAAAAAAGAGGAGATTTTAAAGAAGCTGCAGTAATTTTAACAAACAACCAGAATATATTTATTTGGTAAGTCTGGTGTTGACGTCCTGAATACCTGGCTGCCGTTCTTAAACCGTAAAAAATCGGTTAAACTTCGGTGAACAACAAATAGTAAATAAGGTTTAAGGTTTTAAAATAGTTTTCAGTTATCACCTTGAAATGGTTGGTGATACATCACTAACCGAAACGTTGTGTGTGTAACAAATAAAGACAATCCAAGTCCAAGATTTTAGTATTATTGTAGGGTTACGATAAGTTTATATATATTTAAGTTATCGGTAAGTAACAAATAAAGATGCCTAAAGCATAAAATCATATCCTTTTCCTTAATTAAAGGAAATTAAATTTGTCTTGAGCGAAACAATTAGTTTTTTTTAAAGTCAACAAATTTATTTAGCTGTAAAAATAAAAAGTTATAAGTAGGCCTTAACCTGAAAAAAAGAGAATTTAAAGAAACAACTTATTCTAAAAGAGCAAACAATTTCCTGGATTTTTTAATCCGACCGAGACTCGGAAATTATAAAAAAGAGTACATGGCAAAAATAAAAATTACTTAAATCGTTTACCTAGGTAAAATGTTAATTAAATAAGGCAAAGAATTATAAAAAACTAAAAAAAAGCTGGATTTAAAAAAATTATAGGTAAATTTTTTCAGAAGAGTCTACTGATTAATTTGATAACATCTCAGTTATAGTACCTGTTTATAGTAGAAAAAAAAACATTTAATTGTACACCCTGTATGCAAAAACTACATAAAATACAAATTAAACATATACAAATTTAATGAAGTGTTCTTATATATAGCAAGAAAATAAATATAATAATAAAACCGCAGTTTAATTAAACAGAAGTTTATAAAAACAAAATAGCACAGCTAAATATGAGCAAAGTTTGTTCATATTTAGAAGTTTTGGGATTTAAACTATAGTAAAATAATGGTTCATTAGTTTAATCCAAAACAACAAATAATTGCCTTATGTTTGTATAACATATTGTCTCATTTAAAGACTTAATATTTTATTGCATAACATAAGGCTAACACCAACATTAGAGGGAGTGACATGACCTTAATAAACGAAAAACGTCTTTATGACGAGTGTCATAAAGACGTTACGTATTTATTAAGGTACTACCAAAAATAGAACCACTACTACATAATTATTTACTTATTGTTGACAGCATAACACAAAACCACCTACTTACCTTTTCTCTCATACTTTGGCTTCTTCCAATATAGTTGCTGCTATCGCTAACTCCCGGTCTAAGTCGTACTGTATCTTTGTAACTAAACTCGTCCAGTGCATCATAGTTAATAAAACTCAAGTCTTTGTAACTAACGCTCGTATCACTCTCCACTAAAGACTGTAGTGACTGTCGCCATTCCTGCTTTTTAATCTCACTTAATTTTTCTCGGGATGGCATTTTGTCCTTCTTCTTTACATCTCGAAAGCTAAGAGAACGTCGAAGAAAATTGATGAGTCATCCCAATTGTTACAGTTTTTAAAGAACGAGGTTTCTGGTTTAAGAAAAGACTTTGAGTACTTAATTCTAAAGCTGAAGCATACTTTTTTGACTTTCCAAGCGAACCTCCTTTAAAAACTGGAAGAGGATGGGAAAAATTATCATATTGTTCAGCTTCTTCGTCGTTTTTATGGTCTTTACTTTTATGTACCATGTGAAAAATTGAATTAAAGGATAACTTTTTCTTTTTTTTTTCTTTGGGGGTGTTTTAATTTATCAATGGAGTCTACAGCGTTTTTTCGATTGGTTTAATTGGGGTTTTATGAGAAAGTCGCGGAACTCGAAACCCGTTCACCAGCACTACGCTGTAAACCACCTACGGTCACAAAATTGTTTTTACACTCAACTGGGCTATCTTTGTCCCAGTCTTGGGAAACACTATGGAGGTGGTTCTGATTAATATCCCGCACATATTTTTCATCATTGCTAAGGTTTTTGTCCCGTGTCATTATCGATTCACCTTCGGCCTTAGCAACAAAAAGCATTTAAATTTCGTTTTAAAAAACTAAGTACAAAATTAGATTCGTCGAATTTTCATTATTATTGTTTAATTGGACATTGAAATCATCTGATATTTGGCACAATTTATCTTCTAATGGCATGTTGTTTAATTACTTGATCCCCAGTAATTGTTGTTAATAATCCCTTGATCTGTATAAAACTCATCTTCCGTATTACATGACTCTTCTGAAACCATTTTACATACTGTTTAAAGCGTGTTTTTTTTTTTGTAAATAACTAAGGTGGCTCCAGGAATCTACATCGAAGAAAAAAAAAACAAAAATAACAAAATACATTTTTAATGTATTATAAATTTTATTAGTCTTGTTTTGTGCAGTAAGCGATAAGAGGTAAGTAAATATAAAGATTATAACTTATTAGACCTTAAGTTTAAATATTGTAAAAAGTAAATAGCAGGCAAATTACTCTACTATTATCAATTATTTTTGGCAAATTGTTAAATTTAAAACATTTACCAAAAATCATAAATTACACTTTTATTTTATTTATATATCAAAAATAATTCTATATCGAATGGTGTCATTAATTGTGGTCATTAATTTTAAATAAATTTAATACTACCTATAGTTGTTAAAAATACAAAACAGATAATTTGTTTGTTATTTACCTATAGTCCAAGAGCTGGTGAACAGTTTTAAGTAGGTTCTTGGAGCACTTTGAAAATTTTGTGCAATTGTTTTTGAAGAACCCCTAAACACAAAAATTAAGGTCGGGCTGAAGGGTAGCGGTCCCCTACCATCCCTTGAATTTTTTAATTCAACGGTTGGTAGGGGCCGCTACCCTTTAGCCAGGTCTTGACCTTTATGTTAAGAGGTCCTTCAAGGACAATTACACAAATTTTTAAAGTGCCTTAAGAAACTACTTAAAATTGTTCTCCAGCTCTCTTACTATTAGAATTCGATTGGAAAAAGACAGGTCAATTTTTAAAAATAACTTTTAGATACTATTCTGCAAGAAAAACCTTTCCACCAATTTAATGTGTTATTACTTTAAGCCTAAAATACAAGGATCATAATTGAGGTCATAAGTACAATACCTGTGTCAATCTAAAAGTTGATGCACTACTTACAGAGCTGTTGAGAGGCTACAACAAATATTATTGTTATTTGTATGCGAATGGAACTGCACAGTATGAAACCTCATACTGTCTTGAAAGGATGGCTTTAACGTAAAAACATTTTTTTCGGTATAAAATACGTCCTTAATAAACCCTGAGTAAGATAGCAAAATAGTTATTATTTGTTTTACTAGGCAGAAAAGCACAAGATGACTAGTTTTTTAATACTAGTCGCTGCACCAAATCTGCTTTTCTGCTGTGTAAAATATATATTTTTTTTTAATTTGTCCCAATTTCACACAACATCGTCTTTTTTATATAGGGTCTACCGGAAGGTTTCGTCCGTTTCGACATGTAACCATATGTTTATTTGGTGCATGTTCTACTTGATATTTTAATCGCTTAATGTATACATACTGACGTAACAAATAATGATTCACATTAGTCTTAAGTGTGAAGTGATAGTTCACCTATGGCTACTGATAAAGTTTATTTACGCCACTGTATTTTATACGAATTTCAACAAAGAAGAAATGTTACAAAAGCTTGTAAAAATGTGTTAA
This sequence comes from Listronotus oregonensis, assembly GCA_019359885.1. Taxonomy (NCBI): domain Eukaryota; kingdom Metazoa; phylum Arthropoda; class Insecta; order Coleoptera; family Curculionidae; genus Listronotus; species Listronotus oregonensis. The sequence continues at coordinate 35,333 of JAHBCN010006945.1, forward strand.
AAGTGGTTTGTAAAGGTACAGTTTCTAACAGGACAAGCAGAAGATGGTACGACTAATTTGAAACAGGTGATTTCGACCTTTCTGATAAACCACGTCCTGATCGACGACGATGTTATTAAGGCCATGTTGAAGAAAGATCTATTTCTGACAATATCGGAGATCGCAGAAAGGTTTAATTCAACCCAGCAAACTATTTTGGACCATATTCAGAAGATAGGTTTAGTGTGGAAATATTCAAGATGGGTACCACATGAATTCGGTCAGAAGAATTTGGATGATCGAATCACCATATGCACATCTCTGCTTTCACGGAACAAAATCGAACCTTTTTTAAACCGGTTAATAACTGGGGATAAAAAGTGGATTACCTACGATAACACTGTAAGGAAAAGGACATACTGTGAACCTGGAAAACCTTGCCTTTCCACATATAAACCAAATTTTACTCTGAATAAGAGAATGTTGTGTATTTGGTGGGACATTCGAGAAACAATACATTATGAGCTTTTAAAACCAAACGAAATGTCAGTTCGGAAAAATATTGTCAGCAACTGGATAATTTAAAGAGAGCGATCCAAAAAAGAGGCTGACAATGTTCAATAGAAATGACAGCATACTGCATCATGATAATGCAAGGCCACATGCTGCTTTGGGGACTCGTCAAAAAATTGCAGAACTAGGCTGGGATATTCTGTTGCATTCACCATATTTCCCGGACACACCACCCTCTGACTATCAACTATCACTTGTTTATGTCATTACAAAATTTTTTGACAGGCAAAAAATTCTAAAATGAAGAAGATATCAAACAAGCACTGGTTCAATTTTTCGCATCAAAAAAGAAAAAAATAATAAATATTGCTTTACGCTGGTAAAAAGTTATTAATAATAATGACAATTATATTATTAAATTAAATTATTTGGTGGTAAGAAAAATAAGTTTGTTTTATTCCAAAAATGAACAGAACTTATTAAATAATTAAATTATTTTATGAAAGGTGACTAACACTTCGTTTATCGCTGATAACGTTTATTGATTTGTTTGTTTACTTTAATGTCATTGTCAATTTGAAGAAATGGATCTTACTGAAAGAGACGATGAGTTATTACCATTAACACCACCTGCAGATAAGAGACCTGGCGCGAGATGTAGAATTGAATCCATTACCAGACAAGTCAAGAACTGTATAAGAACAAATACAGCAGGTTTATGAAATATTGTTAAATCCTTAAAGCGAGAACGAAATGCTTTTTTTATTTGAGCCATAAATTTGTGCGTATAAAGAAGGAAGAAATTAAATAAAATGGATTCAGTTTTAAAAATAAGAGTACCAGTTGAATAATTGTTTGAAAAAAATCGGGGATATAGAAATTAATCTGCGGTACCAAAGTATATAGATCAAACAGGAATAACTTTTGAACAAAGCACTTAAGATCATAGAAATAGTTTTCTTAAAAATCAAAAGATTTTGCTTATGCTTTCTTCACATTTAATAGAATATAACCACACGTTTACCTAATGGAAATTATGAGTTCTTACATTTAGCTAATAAAGGTTAGAAATTGTGTCTTTCGGAATCCTTGGAAATTAATAAAATTAGAAACACGCAGTATATTCTCAGGGATTAACTAGAGGTTAATAACTTGCCGTTATTGAGGATTTTTTACAAATAATTGTAAAAAACAAATTTTGTAGTTAAAATACCCCAAATATCCCTTGACTATTCTATGTACTACCTACAAAAATTTAAACTCTTTAAATGTTTTTTTTTTTATTAGTTTAAACTCTGAAAGCTACAGTGTGCAAAACAAGTTGTAAATATAAGTGGAATTTTAAAATAAAAAGTGTTTTTATTTTACTATTCTTGGCGACAAGAAAATAGGGCATGGACTTTCTTTAAATTGTACGTAGCAACTTCCAAGGTAATAAAAAATTGGAGAATCACACAAATCTAGTCAAAAAACTTATCCCTATTTTACAAAAGGTTAGGTTGCAACATGTTACTTAAGCTGAATTTTCTGCATTCGCACATGAAATTTTCTGACAACTTAGGTGCACTTCCAGACATACAAGTTGAAATATTTTGGCATCCAATTTCTATGCTGTGAAATAAAGAATAATGGTATAAAATGTACCTCAAAAGCAAAAGTGACGCACGGTTTTCACCTAGAAAAATTAATCTAGATATTTCTCTGCAGGTGATATTGTTTACCCATATTGTTATGATCATGCAGAAAAATGGTTTTTATTTTTTTAAGCGAAAACCGTGCATCGGATTGAAAAAAATGAAGTGATCAACTTTGCTTATAAATGATTGGGGATTTCAAAAATATTTTTTATTTTAAGAGAAATCAGTGACATACCATCAATATTTGCCAAAATAGGCAGGTCAAATTCCTTATAAACTCCACTGGTGGAAATAAAAAAAATGTAGTACACTAAAAAATGCCTCTTGATATATAGTAAGTGTATGCCAAATTTTATTTAAATATCTAAAGTGGTATTACTGATAATAATTATAAATGATTTATTTTTGTCATAATTTGACCCAGTTTTACTGCCCTCGATATCCACCTAACTGTCAGCCCTTTTAGATTTAGACACCTTAGGGAATTTAACTTTAAGTGGTCAAAATGGCTGAAATATTATCGATGACGATTTTTTGCCTAAATTTTTACGTTCTTTACCCTTATCCGCCACCCCTTTTGTATCCACCTAGTTGTCAGCCCCTTGGAATTTTAGCTAAGGGGGTTAGGACCCTCACCTGGGAAAATTTTTAAGCATATTTTCGATGACGATTTTTTCCCCAAAAATTTTGCACTTTCACCCTTTGTTGCTACCCCCTGTATCAAATAGGTTGTCAGCCTGCGAGGGAACATAATTAACAAAACTAAATGAACATGTTTTACGGGAGAAACTTCATATTACTGATGACGATGGTTTTTCAGCTCCAGACCATAACCCAAAAAGTAAGTTTAAATAAGACGTTTTAAATATAATAAATAACCGCTCTATATACTGAATTAGTTTGTAATGATAAGATAGCATCGCTATCGCTATTTTAACATAAAATAACATTTAAATATTTTCAACAAGCCTTTATTTATCGCCTATTTAAATGAAGTTGTGATGCGCGTTGCCGTATTCCAGAGTGGTAAATTTAATTGGACACATTAGCCTTAAAGGCTAGAGATACACTAGCGTTTATTAAACGTGCATTAATGAGGCGTGTTATGATGCACGTTTGATAAACACTAGTGTTTTTAGCTTTAAATGTTGCTGAAAAAAAGTGTTTGAATGTGTTTGTGTTCCACAGTTAGCAGATGCAGCAGCTATTGTGCGCCAGCTTTCTAAAGCCAAAATTTGTCTCACAGTGCCTAATGAAAATTTTGTATTTTTGCTTCAATTTCTGTGTTTATGCACTTTTTGGACATCCTTTACGTTGATCGCCGTAATGACTTGTACGATCACATTCAATTTTAACTAAGCAACTGATCTTTCTATTGCTTTAATTGAAGGTAATGTGTCCTTAAAAACTTTTAGCAATTGTTATTAAATTTATATTTTATATTTTGCATTGTAAGAAAATTCTGTAAAACGTCCACTTTTAACAGATAAAAATTTACGAATTACAATGTAAAAAAATATGTGTGCCTAGTTAAATTTACAACTCTGGAATACTGCAACGCGCATCACAACTTCATTTAAACAGGCGATAAATAAAGGCTTGTTGGACCAGCTAGATGTGTGAAGTATCCCCAGTGCTTTTGAAGGAAACTTAATAGGGAAATAGTAAAGTTGTAGGATAATACTTTAATAAACTTTAGCACATTTAAAAGTTATATTATGTTAAAATCAAATATTAATTTGAAAACTGCTTGTCAATAAACCAAGTACAAAATTCAGTACAGTTTATATTTAATCTAGTTGTAATATCCCGATAGCGATGCTATCTTATCATTACAAACTAATTAAGTAAACAGAGCGTTTATTTAGTAGATTTAAAATAACATATTTAAACTTAGTGTTTGGGTAATGTTTCATGTCCAGCCTTATCGCATATCACCATTAATTAAACCCAATAATTTTTCAGATAAATTCTAGCATAGGTACTTAATAGAACATAGAAATCTATGAATATATTATTATCATTATATACTATTTAGTATACGGAGTGCAAATTTTATTATTTTTAACAACGAATTCTTGGATAGTAATAAAGTAAAAAAACCTTGTTTGGCATTGACATATTCAGGGGGGCAAGGAGGGATAGTTCTTGTAAACACACTGCACGGCAATATTGATTAAAGACACTGAATAACATAACTCAGGAAATAATAACTTTTTCAATGTTTATGGCATTGCACCATAAATTAAATTTTTATAAATCGATGATTCTTTATTGTTAAAAATTATTTTTAAAGCCGGAAAACTATTTTTGTTTATTATCTGAAGTGACAGACAGATATGACATTTACTTTAGATGCTCAATTTGGTTGCTGTTGATCAAGTCAGCTTATAAAACGTGTTATTGAATAATACAACCTACTAGAAAGAGATAAAATGACATCGAAGTGCCGTACAACACCTGATTTACTATCATTTTTATTAAACAAATGCAGCAGCTGTCCAAAATAAGCTTATTGTCGGTGCTTGGAACTGTCATATTAATAAATGTTTATATTTAAATCGATGTTGCCTATATTAACACAAAAACCAATATTTTTAAATAATTTTATTACATTTTCAAGGTAATTTCCTGATTTTGGTTTTTAAGATCTGGCAATTTGTTTACGTTTTTCCAAAACAAAAACAAACAGATCACTATACAATGCCTACAAACTGGCGTTGCGTTAATTCTAGTCCTTGAGTTCGTTGATTTTTAAGGTGGTATAAGAAGGCCTTAGACTGTCAACTTTAAACCCAATTTTTTTGTTTTATGTTTTATGTTCATTAATACTACTACATCTTTAACATCATAAATTAAATCCAGCATTTTTTTAGGTATAATAATAGTAAAGAACACTGTTCTGCATTTTAAAATTGTTTCCTGCTCTCGGATTTTTTTGGTCTTTTAAATCTTCTGTACTAAATTTAGATATGAGGTCGGTTTAGAGCAATTACCCATATACTTTTAAAAAAGAAATTATAAACAATCTAGTAAATATTTAAAGATGCAAAAAAGCCACATCAATTTGTTTTAATAAAATATACCCCAATCTATAGAGGGTGACACCCACAATGTGATTAATTTTTTTTTGCCAAAACTTTATAGTGAAATATCTTGGAAACAAAGGAAAATTTGCAAAAAAAATATTCTTGGTTTTCGATTCACAAATAAAAACTTAATTCGGGCCTTCATTTTTTGCCTCGACTTACCAATCACCCTGTATATTAAAATAATATAAGCCAAGACAAAGAAATTAGTTGGTTTTCTTTTTCCGCTTGTTTTTAAAGAAATCGAATATATATATATATATATATATATATATATATATATATATATATATATATATATATATATATATATATATATATATATATATATATATAATATATATATATATATATATATATATGTATATATATATATATATATATATATATATATATATATATATATATATATATATATATATATATATATATATATATATATAAGAAGTCACACCGAATGTTTGGACCATAGACATCCTTGACTGCAAAGCAGCCAGCTTAAGAACAATTGTAATTCAATAGAACTGAACGTAAGAAGCAACTAGCGCCATCTTGTCAAGTAATTTTAAACCAACCAATTTTAGTATCGACAGGTTAATATGTTATTGTGCGCCATGTAGGTGTATTACGCAAAAACATTCAGAAGTTGCTTTACACAACACACATGTCTACGGCCTTCATTCGGTGTGACCATCCCCAACAAGGGTGAAACACGTGACACGTGTAATCGGATTGGCTGGACCCGGGGTTATCCATTTACTTGGATGCCTTGTAATTTTAACTAACTAATGAGAAGCCATTTTTCATTAAGTGTGTTGTGTAAAGCAACTTCTGAATGTTTTTGAGTAATATACCTACATAGCGCACAATAACATCTTAACCTGTCGATAATAAAAATTTTTGGTTTAAAGTTACTTGACGAGATGGCGCAAGTTGCTTCTTACGTTCAGTTATATAGAATTACAATTGATCTTAAGCTGGTTGCTTTGCAGTCAAGGATGTCTACGGCCTCCATTCGGTGTGACCATTACGAACAAGGGTGAAACACGTGTAATCGGATTGGTTTGACACGGCTCCATTTACTTGGATGCCTCGTAATTTTATACCACCAAACTTAAAAATATATATATATATATATATATATATATATATATATATATATATATATATATATATATATATATATATATATATAATAAATATAGTATATAATTTTATATAATTTACTGTTTATGCACTTGTGTGGTGATTTCATTAATGTGTATTGTTCAAAAAATGAGTAAGACATATAAATAAATTGGCAACTCTTTAATAACGGGCTAACAAGATTAACATATAAATTCTATGTCACCTTCCAGTTTTTTTTAGAAGGTGGAAAACACAAATATACGTTGACAGCATTTCCTTGTTAAAGTGTGCCAATTATATTTTTAAAAAATGTATGTAAATCTGTTTAAATAAAAAATGGACTGAAATAAACTAGATGTTTACTGCACAAAACCAAACCTATAAAATTTTTAAATAACCAAGCAATAATATCAAACCAGAATAATATATAAATTACGTCCTTTATTTTTATTCTGTCGTACAGAATAAATGTTCAGAATTTATATGAAATATGTAGATTTAATATGTAAATATAACAAAACATTTAATTTTAACATTTGAATTATTTTGAATAAAATATAAAAATATAGCATAAAGACTTAAAAACGTATAGTTGGATCAGTATAAGAATAATAATTCGGTTCTCTTTGAAAAGAAAACAACCCTAAAAAGTAGCTAAAAATGTTTGATTTGTATCGGCAGCCGCCTTTGCTTTTTATAATGTGCGGAAGTGTCTGTAAAAGTAGTCCATATAAAAAGAAAAGGCGGCCGCCAGTTCAAATCAAACCTTTTTAGCTACTTTTATGTTTTTTTTTCTTTTTAAAGAGCACCGAATTTTCATTCTCATACTGATCCAACTATACAGTATTATTTTTTTGTACCGGGCAGGAGATGGTGTAATTTTTTTTATCTTGGGACAGTCCACCAAGGCTTAAAGCCTAAGTGCTAAGGTACCGTGGGTGTCTTAAGTAAAGTAAGAGATATTTTAATAACACGGACTTGGAGTTTGGACGGCGTTGACGGGGAGATATAATGGGTTAAACATCTAAAACATAAGCACCCATGGTACCTAGTACTTAGGCTCCATATGTGTCTGCGCAACACAAAACATTTTATTTTATCGATGGACAAGAGAAAGCTTTCTTGAAACGCCCAAAGGGTTTAAAAACTCCTTGTTTTACGGAGCTCAGTCGCTTATGTAAAGGATGGAACACTTTTTTCGTGATAGCAAACATGATTGTGCTTGTGAGGCATTAAACTGAATACCAACATGAGGGGCGATATACAATAACCGATATCCGTTCATTAAAAAAAAAACTTGAGAGCTAATAACATCAAAACCATAGACGAAAATGTTTGTTAAGAACATCTTGCCAGGCTTGGTCAAAAGCCCAGATATGCCAAAAGCACAATCTGAAATTCACTAAGAAACTAAAGGGCTTTGAAGGAAGCTTTATGGAGTCAAAGATGTGCAAAAGACACTAAACTTAAAACTTCTGTAGAGGCAGCTTCTCATTTTGAAAAAAAGAAGATTTTTTTTTTAGTGGATTGAAACCACTTTATGTCGGATATGAAATATTATATTACATACCCAGGTGGAAAGTGTTTCATTTCTGTCGCGAGATACTTCTCGAGACAGAAATGAAACTTTCCACAGAGGTTTGTATACTATTTTATTTACAACCACTTTATTTATTTTCTATTATTTTAAATTGAAATTATGAAAATTGATCCGGTAATAATTTTATTAGGCGGCCGTGCTTCGCGATTTGTATCGTTGTCATGGTAACGGGTTGTCAATGTGTCAATACATACAGTGTAAGATAAACGCTTTAAATGTGAATAGTAAATTGTTTTAATGTCGCAAACCCAAAAAAAAAATTATATCAGATGAGGAATTTGAGTTTGCTGCTACTCCACCAGAAATTCGAGAAGCAGCAAAAATAGCGGAAGAAAATCTTCTACCAACCAAAAGCCTCCCGAGATATGACAAGACATATGATACGTTCAAAGAATGGTGTAAGAAAATTAAAGTTCAAAATCCTGGATCTGAATCGGCGTTACTGGCTTATTTTAGCGAATGTGCCAAGACAAAGAAGATACCAACGCTTTGGTCAGTATACTCCATGATAAGGACCACTCTATCAATTAGAGAAAAAGTAGACATATCCAAACAAGCAAAGTTATTGGCATTTTTAAAAAGGCAAAATAAAGGATGCAAGCCAAAAAAAACGAACACACTGTCTAAGGAAAATATTGAGACTTTTTTGGAACAAGCGCCCATGGAATTTCTTGTTCAAAAGGTATTTTAGGCCAAAAGGCTGACCATTTTTATATTAATTTGTTATTTTTACATTTGTAGGTTGCACTGGTTATTGGTGTCTCAGGTGCCTGCCGATGGGATGAATTATACAATATGAAAACAACAGACGTTCATTTTTTGTATTTCAATCATGACCTTCATGATTGAAATACAGAATAACAAAACTTACCAGCCTCGATCATTTATGATAATTGATAAGAAATGGATTGCACCACTTAGGGAGTACATGACTCTTGCCTTTAAAATTCAATTAAAAAATAAAAGTAAATTTATTGTCGTTTTTGTCTAATCAGTGTGAACGTATTAGAATGCGTATGTTCGTGTGTCACTATACCATTTTGAAATATCACAATATTTAATGAAATTACAAAAAAAAAATACTTTCCAACCGGGTGGAAAGTGAGCACTTTCCACCCGGGTGACAAATAGAAGTCAAAAAACGTCAACTTTCCACCTTTCAAAGTTAGGTGAAATGTGGTTATTACATGCATGGTTGTAAATAAAATCTATTGCGGTAAGGGAGAACTAAAATTTTTAAAAAATTGTTGTGTGTGATTATAAGTTTTAATACCTTAGAATATGGATTTATTAGCCACCCCTTATATATACATCCTCATCGCCTACATATATGTCGGCTTAACGTATTCTTTTAAAAGAACATTAAGATAAGGATTTGTTTTTATTAGAAATAAGCTTAGTGTTGAGTTTTTGGTAACGAGCGACGGTTCGGCCGTCCATTAATTATTCTTTATGAGTCTGGGTTAATGTTGATTTTAAGTTTGTTTAGAAATAAAATAAAGGACATGACTTGATATTTGTTTAGATATCGAGGAGAGTGAAACGAAGCCGGGAATGAATGCTTTAAGAAGGAATTAGATAGATAGTTTTTAGAGAGAACTGAACGTAGAGACACCGGCTTCGGATCGCTAGTTCATTTATTTTATTTTTGATTCGTAACAGTACTTTTGCATTGTTTTTATCTATAGACTGTAGTTTACATGTTAATTAGTGTTGTTTTGTGTAATCTGTGTTTTAATTGTTTATTTAGTCAAAATAATAATTAGTTGTGTGTTTGACGGATTGCCGAGTCTTATTTATATTGCCAGGACATGTCTATCGATAATATTACCCCATTCTCCGACATATATAAAAAGTCAGGGGGAAAAAGATTACAATATATGAAAGATGAATTCGAAAAAAACCTAATTTTAGGTTAGAAGCCAAATAGTTTTTTGTCAAAATACATTTATAGAAAATATAATTATTTATATAATATTTTAATGGACATTTTTTTATTTAATCAAAATACGTAAAAAACCGATTTATATTAGTAAAAATTTAGGACAGTGGCAATAAATACTGAGAAATAAGGAATAAGAATTTTCCAGTTAATTTTATCAAACTTTTCCTTATTGTGTACTTTTTGGAGTCTCTTGGATATTAATAAACATTAAAAAAGTTACTTCTGGTTAGTAGTTATTAAAAGCCTTAAAAAGCTCAGAAAGCATATTTTTTAAATCAGTAATAATATTATTAGAACGGAAATACTGAAAAGCAATGTTTATTTTTTTTATTAAAAATGTCTCAACAGCTATCGTAAAAAAAATTACAAACCATTTTTTTAACATTTAATATATAGCACGCTAAGTGGTAAGTAGCTGATTAAGTTACCTATTTAACCCACCGCTTAAAGTGGACTTTCAGCGTGTCTTCCGCTGGCCCTTGGGCTTCCTCTATTTTTAAGCCATTGTAGGACGTAACTTCAGCATTTTTGCTTGTGTAAGTATAAGATAATATATAGGTGTAAATCTATGTTTTGCATTGATTACGTTATTTTTCTTCTGAACTAGACTTTCATCTTTCTTTCCCCTGAATTTTCATATTTTTCGATGTTCGTGAATATTCATCAATAAAAAAATTAATGTTCAATGATGACTATTAAGTAGTATTGCATTACATTCTGATTTCCTGAAAGTAATCCGTACTAAAGTAAAAAAAAAAATTAACTTCCTCGTGTTAAAAATGTAGTAATAGTTCGTGTTGAAACGAAAAATTTAAACGTTTCCAATACCGACAACATGAAATTAAATCTATTTATTTACCGAAAACAATAATTAACTTCGTGAAGGCAATAAAAGTGTGTCGTAATAAAATCGCTATTACCGAACCCACGTAACACATAATTGTTTTAAAGTTTAAGTACCTTTCACCTACT